>JARKIC010001941.1:0-86784 GCA_029378375.1 Mycena olivaceomarginata
TTTTTTGAGTGTTTTTGAGGCCTTTTTGATGTCCTTTTATCGTTGGTTTTTCAATGAAAAAAGGTTGAAAAAATGATCAAAAAACGCCTGAAAAAAGGGTTCGTTGTGAAACCTCTAAGCGAAAAGATGGCAGGTTTTTTGATCAGGTGAAAAAAGGGTCATAAACGCCGCCCAAAAAAACGAAAACGATGCATAAAGGCCTTTACCCCTTACCCCTTTTATGCACACTTTCAAAAAAAGGTGAAAACGTTTTTTGGTCACAACGGAAAAAGGGACCATAAAAGGCATGCAAAAAGGTCGAAAAAACCGGTTGTGAAAGACCCTAATGAACCGTTCCGACACACTGGGGCAGCAGCAGATTTCTTTTCAAATTTTCTGGCCCTTCATTGTATATTGTGGAGGTCTGCAAGGTCAACGAAAAAAACAAACAAAGGTGCTATCCTTGTGTAGGAACCGTTCCGACACACTGGTGCAGCAGCAGATAACGGCCTTTCGAATTTTCTGACCCTTCATTGTACATTATTGAGGTCTGGAAGGTCAATGAAAAAAAGAGGTGCTGTCCTTGTGTCGGAACCGTTCCGACACACTGGTGCAGCAGCGGTTGCCTTTCGAATTTTTTGACCCCTCATTGATTATTGAGGTCTGCAAGGTCATGAAAAAAAAAAAGGTGCTGTCCTCGTGTCGGAACCGTTCCGACACACTGGGCAGCAGCAGATTTCTTTTCAAATTGTCTGGCATTGTATATTATTGAGGTCTGCAAGGTCAGCGGAAAAAAAAGGTGCTGTCTTGTGTCGGAACGGTTCCGACACACTGGTGCAGCAGCAGATTTTTTTCAAATTTTCTGGCCTTCATTGTATATTGTGGAGGTCTGCAAGGTCAACGAAAAAAAAAAAAGAGGTGCTGTCCTTGTGTCGGAACCGTTCCGACACACTGGTGCAGCAGCAGATTGCCTTTCGAATTTTTTGACCCTTCATTGTATATTGTAGAGGTCTGCAAGGTCAACGAAAAAAAAGGTGCTGTCCTTGTGTCGGAACGGTTCCGACACACTGGGCAGCAGCGGATTGCCTTTCGAATTTTCTGACCCTTCATTGTACATTATTGAGTCTGGAAGGTCATGAAAAAAAGAGGTGCTGTCCTTGTGTCGGAACCGTTCCGACACTGGTGCAGCAGCGGATTGCCTTTCGAATTTTCTGACCCTCATGTATATTATTGAGGTCTGCAAGGTCCATGAAAAAAAAAGGTGCTGTCCTCGTGTCGGAACCGTTCCGACACACTGGGGCAGCAGCAGATTTCTTTTCAAATTGTCTGGCATTGTATATTGGGTCTGCAAGGTCAGCGGAAAAAAAAAGGTGCTGTCCTTGTGTCGGAACGGTTCCGACACACTGGTGCAGCAGCAGATTTCTTTTCAAATTTTCTGGCCCTTCATTGCATATTGTGGAGGTCTGCAAGGTCAGTGACAAAAAGGTGCTGTCCTGGTGTCGGAACGGTTCCGACACACTGGGGCAGCAGCAGATGGCCTTTCGAATTTTCTGACCGTTCATTGTATATTATTGCGGTCTGCAAGGTCAACGAGAAAAAAAGGTGCCTTCCTTGTGTCAGAACCGTTCCGACACACTGGGGCAGCAGCAGATTTCTTTTCGAATTTTCTGGCCCTTCATTGTATATTGGAGGTCTGCAAGGTCAACGAAAAAAAAGGTGCTGTCCTTTGTCGGAATGGTTCCGACACACTGGTGCAGCAGCAGATAACGGCCTTTCGAATTTTTGACCCTTCGTTGTACATTATTGAGGTCTGGAAGGTCAATGAAAAAAAGGAGGTGCTGTCCTCGTGTCGGAACCGTTCTGACACACTGGGGCAGCAGCAGATTTCTTTTCAAATTTTCTGACCCTTCATTGTATATTGTGGAAGTCTGCAAGGTCAGCAAAAAAAGGTGCTGTCCTCGTGTCGGAACGGTTCTGACCACTGGGGCGGCAGCAGATTTCTTTTCAAATTTTTCTGGCCCTAGTCACGCAACAAAAATTGGATATTTCTTATCCCTCTGGTAAAAGTGCTCCTTTCAATGAGACAAACTCTTGGCTAGAGATTTGTATTACATTCAGAATTGGGGGAGTTTATTATTTTGGGGTACCGCGCACTTCCCAGTGTGCCCTGTCTGGGAACGGTCTGGCCACCGCTTCTATGTCATGGCATAGATTCAGGCATATGAATAAAATGTCATTAAATTTCCAAACTCAGATTGTGAGGATGATTATTTTCTTACCTCTACAATATACAATGAAGGGTCAAAAAATTCGAAAGGCAATCTGCTGCTGCACCAGTGTGTCGGAACGGTTCCGACACAAGGACAGCACCTCTTTTTTTTTCGTTGACCTTGCAGACCTCCACAATATACAATGAAGGGCCAGAAAATTTGAAAAAAAATCTGCTTCTGCCCAGTGTGTCGGAACCGTTCCGACACGAGGACAGCACCTTTTTTTGTTCATGGACCTTGCAGACCTCAATATACAATGAGGGGTCAAAAAATTCGAACGGCAATCCGCTGCTGCACCGGTGTGTCGGAACGGTTCCGACACGAGGACCGCACCTTTTTTGTTCATGGACCTTGCAGACCTCAATAATATACAATGAGGGGTCAAAAAATTCGAACGGCAATCCGCTGCTGCACTGGTGTGTCGGAACGGTTCCGACACGAGGACCGCACCTTTTTTTGTTCATGGACCTTGCAGACTTCAATAATATACAATGAGGGGTCAAAAAATTCGAAAGGCAATCCGCTGCTGCACCCAGTGTGTTGGAACGGTTCCGACACAAGAATAGCACCTTTTTTTTTTCATTGACCTTTCAGACCTCAATAATGTACATACAACGAAGGGTCAGAAAATTCGAAAGGCCATCTGCTGCTGCACGGGTGGTCGGAACGGTTCCGACACAAGGACAGCACCTTTTTTTTTTCGCTGACCTTGCAGAATTCCACAATATACAAGAAGGGCCAGAAATTTGAAAAGAAATCTGCTGCTGCCCCAGTGTGTCGGAACGGTTCCGACACGAGGACAGCACCTTTTTTTGTTCATGGACCTTGCAGACCTCAATGATATATAATGAGGGGTCAAAAAATTCGAAAGGCAATCTGCTGCTGCACCAGTGTGTCAGAACGGTTCGGACACAAGGACAGAACCTCTTTTTATTCATTGACGTTCCAGACCTCAATAATATACAATGAGGGTCAGAAAATTCGAAAGGCCAATCTGCTGCTGCACGGGTGTGTCGGAACGGTTCCGACACAAGGACAGCACTTTTTTTTTCGCTGACCTTGCAGAATTCCACCAATATACAATGAAGGGCCAGAAAATTGAAAAAAAATCTGCTTCTGCCCCATGTGTCGGAACCGTTCCGACACGAGGACAGCACCTTTTTTTGTTCATGGACCTTGCAGACCTCAATAATAGACAATGAGGGGTCAAAAATTCGAAAGGCAATCTGCTGCTGCACCAGTGTGTCAGAACGGTTCCGACACAAGAACAGTACCTCCTTTTTCTCATTGACCTTCCAGACCTCAATAATGTAGAACAAAGGGTCAGAAAATTCGAAAGGCCGTTATCTGCTGCTGCACCAGTGGTGTCGGAACCGTTCCGACACAAGGACAGCACCTTTTTTTTTCGCTGACCTTGCAGACCTCCACAATATACAATGAAGGGGCAGTCTCCTACCCAGCCTCGTATTCCGGGGTTGGGAGTCAGTAGCTGTACGACTGAGTAAATAATCAGGTGAAATATCCTGCCGTAAAAATGATCACATCATATCTGTCAAAATTAAAACATCCGAACTTCAAGGCCCAACCCCTCCACAGAGGCTGGCCTTTAACAAATGTAAACAACATAGCCAGAATTTGACGAAAATGTTCATTCTCAATCCCAACCCCATCTAAAAAAAGTGGGGGGAGGCCTAAAGTGCCTTCCCCTGGGCCCAGGGCCTCAGCTGTAATTTTTCGGACAGGCAGGCCAGCAGCAGGAAAGGTTCAGTAAAACGAGCCAAGCGGGTGGCTATGTTGTTTACGCTTGTTAAAGGCCAGCCTCTGTGGAGGGGTTGGGCCTTGAAGTTCGGAAGCAGTATGGAATCTAGAACGATCAATTTGATGGGCTATTGAGAATTTGTCTTGGTGCATGACTACTCTGAATCCACTATTAAATATCACTACTGTGACTCCCAACCCCGGAAACACGAGGCTGGGTAGGAGACTGATGAAGGGGTCAAAAATTCGAAAGGCAATCTGCTGCTGCACCAGTGTGTCGGAACGGTTCCGACACAAGGACAGCATCTTTTTTTTTTCGCGGACCTTGCAGAACTCCACAATGTACAATGAAGGGCCAGAAAATCTGAAAAGAAATCTGCTGCTGCCCCTGTGTGTCGGAACGGTTCCGACACGAGGACGGCACCTTTTTTTGTTCATGGGCCTTGCAGACCTCAATAATATACAATGAGGGGTCTGGTGCCATTTGTAATTCACAGTGCGATCAAGAATTCCTTAATCTTGCTGTACTCGGCGGTAATATTGCATATGCGCCATGGATGTGATTTAAAGGTATAGGAGTCGGGCCGCTTGACCATCCGTCGTGCAACCGTCATGAGTTGATTATCATAACCAACAATGCCAATTTCAGATGGATACTACATGTGACCGTGATATGCGCACTGAAAAAGTTTAAGTGTGCGTTAAATTCACCGCATTTGGGAATTTGATCCGGCAGCTAACTTCACTGGAATTGAAATGGCCTGCAGCATGTCAGTCACGCGGTTCAAAATGTGGACCATCGCAAAGGCGATAGGAATTTCCTTGTGCATGGGTAACCAACTCCCCCGGCAGTAATAACAACTGTGCGCCGAGGTAAAAAGGTCAAAGTTACAATGAGTGCCATGACTTGTGCCGTCGTCGAATTTTGGCTACAATGAACTTCGTTCTAGATAGTGATTGACTTCTTAGCTGCGTTGGCCTGCTTATTTTATTTTATTCAGAATTCGCGCCAGTGTTCACAGAGTTGGGATTCTGCTGTCACTTCAGGACACTATCTGAGCTTCGTATGTAGACAAAGCCATGTCTACTTTGTGCTAACCTTCGGCTGGCCCTGCCTGCGGCCCATTGCTGGACTCACAATTGCCTTTTCAGTGCGCACATTCCAGCTATGCTATCTAATAGTACTAGGACCCCCTGGAGAAAAGCGCCGAGTCAGCTACAAGCTCACTGAAACCAGTGCCAAGCACGCTCTGAATTTGGGCATGCACTCTGCTGATTCAACTTGGACGAAATGTGTTAATGTGATAAGCGAGTCTCATGATAAGTGTATCGTGGGGTCTTGGTTTTTTTCCGAGTCGCCGACTGATAACGTGTGTATAGCATCCATTATATTGCAGTCTTGAACTGATCTTGATCTAGAATCCACAACAACTGGTCGTATTTCCGACATTTTATGTGGAAAAGGCTCTGAAGTTATTGTTGCATTGGAATTATTCCAAGTGCTCTCACCCCGAGATGAACGCCTTGGGATGCCCGTGCTTGTGCGTCGGGACGATGAAATAACATTTTCGATAAATTCGGCCAAGGTATGCCGTGGGATTCCTGTGCCGCGGTGATTTGACTGACTGTGCAGCAGAAGATCAAGTTTGTGATCAGTGTGCAGCATGACTGCTGGTTTACGCCCACGGCCGCAAGGTCAATGAAAAAAAGAAGTGCTGTCCTCGTGTCGGAACCGTTCCGACACACCGGGGCAGCAGCAGATTTCTTTTCAAATTTTCTGGCCCTTCATTGCACATTGTGGAGTTCTGCAAGGTCAGCGGAAAAAAAGATGCTGTCCTTGTGTCGGAACCGTTCCGACACACTGGTGCAGCAGCAGATGGCCTTTCGAATTTTCCGACCCTTCATTGTGCATTATTGAGGTCTAGAAGGTCAATGAAAAAAAAGAGGTGCTGTTCTTGTGTCGGAACCGTTCTGACACACTGGTGCAGCAGCAGATTGCCTTTCGAATTTTTTGACCCTTCATTGTATACTATATCCGACTGCCTAACCGGCCAGTCGGGCTAAACCGGCCACTTGAGCGATATAACGGCGCAACATATGTTTTCTGCCCGGATTTTGGTTGCGTATTAAAAGGCAACTATCGACGACCTTGGACACCAAAATTGGCGTGCGCTGGTGGAGTTGACATGATATTGTGGCGGTTTCCGGACAGGGTGGGAATGCCGACTACGGCATTTCTTATTTCGGCCCTGGCACCGCTTGGACAGAACCACGGCTATCTCCACGACCGCTGCACTAATCCACGCCGTTCCGGGCTCATTATGTTCAGCACGAGCATGGCTACACGTTCAAGCCCCCCGAAATACCAGTTTCAGCCCCATCCGCGGCCTCAGTGACCTGAATACTGGCATCAAAGTACAGAAACAGGCGTTGAAGACCGTGGCATCGCCGACGATGTATCTCGTCCTATCGTGACGGTATGGTCTTAGAACCTTGTATGTGCATTCATTAGGACTAATCAATTGTCCTGACGATGTAAATGTAATTTTCCCCATTTTCCGTCTCCGTCAGTATGCCCGACAACACCGAAGCACCCCATTGCACAGCCTGGAAACTTTGAATTTTTTGGGACGGGTTGAGAGGGTTTGGGGAGAGAACGATGTTCCAGGTACGTTCATCTACATTCATTAGCCCTGACCTTCGTTTATTTTGGCCATATCGCTCGCTTTGGTCTTGTACGGCCGCGCCTCAACTGTCCACTATCTTTCCTCATCAGTTGACTGACAAGGACCCTGGGGAGGCTGGGGCTGAATATGAGTTTACCGCCCCAGAATTACCTCCCTGAGTCTCTATGACCCCGGCATTTGGGTTCTGGACTGTCAGTGCAGCTCTCAAGAGCTGTTTGACGCGCCGCGATCTAAAAAATATGTCAAATAATCATTACATAAAATCCACATAAAATTCCACATGAATGACAACCTTGAGGCAGATGAAGAGTGATTTATAGTGTTTCCTTGAGTCTATTGTGATCCCACAACTTGTCAATTGCGTTTGCGGTTGCCGGCTGCCCGCTCAGCCTGCGCGAGAGTGAGATTGATCGAGCGGTTCCCACGCCCGGCCGGTTAGCCCGTTTTGGCCGTTTTCGGACCTGCCGTGGCAAAATATTCGCCAATCAATCAAACCGTGATCATTCGGCTCCTTCCGGACAGAATCCACTCTCAACATCCTAGACTACGTTCTGGAATAGTAAAATGGCCAGTATGTCAATTCCTTCCTTTGTACGATACCCCGAAGCATTAAGGTGGCCGGTTAGCCAGTTGGATATAGTATTGTGGAGGTCAGCAAGGCCAACAAAAAAAAAAGGTGCTGTCCTTGTGTCGGAACCGTTCCGACACACGGGTGCAGCAGCAGATGGCCTTTCGAATTTTCTGACCCTTCATTGTATATTATTGAGGTCTGGAACGTCAATGAAATAAAAGAGGTGCTGTCCTTGTGTCGGAACCGTTCCGACACACTGGTGCAGCAGCAGATTGCCTTTCGAATTTTTTGACCCCTCATTGTATATTATTGAGGTCTGCAAGGTCCATGAAAAAAACAAAGGTGCGGTCCTCGTGTCGGAACCGTTCCGACACACTGGGGCAGCAGCAGATTTCTTTTCAAATTTTCTGGCCCTAGCCACGCAACAAAATTGGATATTTCTTATCCCTCTGGTAAAAGTGCTCCTTTCAATGAGAGGAATCTTTTGGCTAGAGAGATTTGTATTACATTCAAAATTGGGGGAGTTATTCTTTTGGGGTGCTGCGCACTTCCCAGCGTGCCCTGTCTGGCCACGCGCTTCTATGTCATGGCATAGATTCAGGCAATGTGAATGAAATATCGTTAAACTTCCAAACTCAGATTGTAAGGATTATTATTTTCTTAGGTAAGGCTACATAGAGTGTGCCTATGAATGCATGCCTAAAATACATTGTCAATTCGTGGAACACAATATAGGCCTTAGCTTGAGTTGGGAGACTCAGAGAGCGTAGTTTGAGCAAAGTCCCCTTTCGGAATTCTCTGTTCAGTATCTTCCGTAGTTTGTGAGTTCAATTCACAAGTATACACATATTCCGGAGCAAAGTGAAGGTGTGTCTTGTATAGGAAGAAGCAGAGAAGTCTTTCAAACTCCGCTCACGCCAGGTGGCTTCAAAAAGAATTAAAAAATTTTAAATGCGCTGAAGCAATGGGTGATTTCCTTTTTTTTTCTCGTTTCCTCCCTCGTCTATCCCTCTCTGAACGATAGCTATTACCGCCCCCATACAACAAACCATCAACACCACAGTCGGTGCCATGCTCATTGGCGTGATGGTGCAGCAATCACTCGTCGGATACATATTTGTGCAGGGCTGCAGCTGCTACAAGTTCAAGGACCGAGATTCACAATTGGTTCGGTACGGATGGCTAAGTATTACTCCGAGTACCGCCGCTAATGGGGCTCTTTCATAGGTATCTTGTCGCAGGTCTCCTTGCTTTCAGCACCTTGGAAGCTGTGATGGACATGTGAGTGTGGATTGGAATTTTCGCTACGCACTGCATTCCGGCAGGTCCTAGACGCACGTGCGGCCACGTTTGGCGAGGCTTTGCCGAGGTTGGTCTAGGCGCCTCGGCAGGGTGGGAGACTGGCGGCGGTAGCCGGGAGCGGGATCAGGTTATTTTATAAATCTGAGACATCGTAAACATACGAATCCGTTTTTTTTTTTTTTTGGTTGGGAGTCTGCAGAAGCATCCAAGCTCATCCGCTCGTGTTGCTGGTTGTGTGCCAGTCATTGCCGGGGAAATTTGTCCAGGAGGAAATGCCGTTATGCCTTTGCTCGATAGGAGGCCCGGTGTAGCAGAGCCGGATGGAAACCCTTCCACGTCTGGCTTTCGATTGTGCCGTAGCGCGGTGAGTAATTATGATTATATGGACCCACACATACGAAGGACAATCCCTTTGCTTCGTACATCCATCTACGTAACCAGTGCAGGGCATCCCAGAGGGACTTGATCACCCCTCGATCCTTACTCTCCTCAACGTCACAAGTGGGCTCTTTAGCCACCGAACCTCGCGAATCACGCCAGACGACCTCGCACTCATTTCCACGTGAATCGGCACTCTGCCGGTACTCTCTTCTCTGCCGCCCTCGCCACTCGAGCCCAGAGGCTTTCATTGGAACCTTTCTTTTCAGTCTAAGTTCGTCAGACTCCCACGAATCGATGTGAATCATCAAATTTATGCAGTGGACAAATCGCTCTTGGCGTTAAAGCTTGATTAGGCAGGTTTGGAGCACAACCCCGTTAAAAGGCGGGCCACTTCCAAGGCAGCCGGAGGGGCAAGCGGGTGGGATATGGTCAATAACACAAACAAACAAGATGGCGATTTTGTAGCTGGTATTGCTCACTTTTGGGAAGTCTAAGTCAGTAAATAGTCATGGATATGTCCCTGGAACAGTGTTGTCTTTGACCGGGTCAACCGGCAGTTGACCGAAAATCATGACCTTTGACCATCGTCAACCGAAACGGTCAATATTTTCACTGTTTTTTGGTTTGAGCAGTTTCTGACATGCAGGGGATGACCTTTGGCATTTAACAATCATATTTCATTGTTATAAGTAGATTGTAATGCAGTTTGGGTGTTATTGTGGTGTTTTAATTTGGGTGTTATTGTGGTGTTTTAAGTTCCATGATATTTTCTACACGGCCAAATTCGGCTCTTTTCGGAATTCGGTATGATTGCAGACCAAACATCGTGACAAACTTTTGTTCCAATTTGGGAATTGCTACTGGTCCTCTAGTTTTAATTCAGGCATCGAGATATTGTGTAAATAGCACTATAAGAAGGCCCTCTACAGATCCCCCGGAGCGAAAGTTCAAAAAGTGAAAATATATATTTTCTCATCGAGATTTTGCGTTTTCGGTTCGGGCCGGCCATAACCGGTGGCTGTGCTTCGCCATCAATCGCGCCCGACGTCTTCCTCTCGTTCTGCACCATGCCGCGGGTCGCCCAAACCACCTCTCACCAGCACAGGGGCACCGGGGGGATGTTTGCCCCGTCTCAGCCTATCCCTGGGAATGCCGAAACTGATTCAGACGACAACAGGGACAATCTGTGGGAGAGTGATACGGAATCTGACACGGAAGAAGACACGGACTATTTCGAGGCCTGGGAAGCGCAGCCCAAGCCGCGGACGTATGACGAGCGCAAAGAGAGACGGCTTGAGAAGCGGGAGAAGGCCACTGCCAAGCACCGTGCCGCTGAGATGCGAAGTGCCGAGAATAGGGAAGGCGGGGCATTGAATAAAAATGCAGGCACGTTTCTTTACTGTGGAATTTGATCACCAAGTTAATCACCATCTTTAGGCACTCGCAGAGGAGCGTATGGTGTTGGGGGCACGTCGAAGCGAACAGTTCAAGCTCGGAAGAAAGCACTTCGGGATGCCTTCAAATCCGGTTCTCTCCACATCTCAGAAGATGAATTCAAGCGCCAGTTGGCCGCCATTGATGCAACTGCCGCTCCCTCTGCCGCTAAAGCTGCTCCCAAACCGGCTTTCGCTACTTCTGGGGCACTGCCGGCTCCGCACACTATAACCAGTATGTTTGCGAACCAGAAACGGGCCCGTGCACCCTCTCTTGATGATGGAATTGAAGAAATTCACCCCCTTCCTGGTGTTTCTTTCAAACGCCTCAGAATGGACCCGCCCGAGCTTCCGGCGGAAGAAGACTCTTCATCCGACGAATTAGGAGATGAAGAGGAGGATCCCGTGCCGGAGCAGGTTGAGGAACAGGCACGGGAAGAACATGGGGACGAGGTGGTTGACTCTATCGTCTTGGCAGACAATGTTGCAGACTGGGTGGACACGGTTCTCGATGACGCAGCCCCGCGGGACCCCCAAGAACTCGGTGCTCTCGCCGCTGCGTCCCTCAAAACGGCACGCAAGCAGAAAGACTATCGGAGCGAGGTTTTGTTTGCTTCCCTAGTCGATTTTTATCGGTGGATGCCTCGCATGGGACGTCTCAGGGCAGCACTTCGTGTCGCTAGATACCATGGCCGTGGCCCTGCCTTTCAGCGCGTCATTGCGGTGCAGGCTCGCTTTTTCGAGGCAAATGGTGCGCTGAAACCCAGTCACCAGGGCCAACGAGAAAGGTCCAGTGGCCTCCTCGATTATGAAGGGTTTTACCTGGGTGTTCAACGATGGTTGAGAACACTTGAGGTCGGCACGGTAATCGATTTTTGCCTGGTTCCCCGCCTACCCCATCGTTACTGATCTTTAATCCCAGGTCAATCCAAAATTACTGCAGGGTCATATCAACGAAACATTACTTCCCTCTCTTGCACTCAAAAAGAAGACCGTTTCGATCCGGCACTGTCAGCGATGGCTTTGGAGGCTCGGATACCGCCGCAAGCGCCACCAGAAGGGTGTTTACTGGGACGGGCATGAGCGTAGGGATGTGAAGCGGCGGCGCAAGGAGTTTCTCGCAGAGCTGCATGCCTATGAACACCTTCGCGCGACGTATGCTGAGCCCGACATGCGGGAGGTTCTTCCCGAGCTTCCGGACGATGAGATCGAGCACATCGAAATCGTTCATGACGAGGCCAGCTTTCATTCAAACGACTACCAGAATAATCAATACTGGCTAAAACCCGGCGAGCAGGTCCTCAAAAAGAAAGGCCGTGGTCGTTTGATCATGGTGTCGGCGTTTTTGTGCGAACACTATGGTCTTCTCGCTCTCACTCCAGAGATGATAGCGGAGAATGAGAAAATGGCGACTGAACTTCGTTTAGCAATTGCAGATTCGACAACAGTTATATATCCAGATAACAAGGCCTCTGGCGACGATTATTGGAATATGAAGCAGATGATTGAGCAGGTGAGTCGTTTTGTTCCTGCATTAATTTTTATTTTCAATTCTAATTGAACAATAGCTCATCATCGCCATTCTTATTGCTCGTCGTATGTTCCCCAAAGCTATCATTCACTGGATCTTCGATAATTCATCCGCACACGGGAGTCTTGCCTCAGACGCCTTAACCACCACCAAGATGAATGTGAACCCGGGTGGGAAGGTCCCGGAAATGCGCGACACAATAATTCCTGAAAGCAATCCCCACGGCCACGCTGGCGAAGCACAAACGATGACCTTCGACAAAAATCTGCCCTCTGACCACCCATACAAAGAATTCTAGGGACTTCCAAAAGGAATGAAGGTGATTTTGGCTGAGCGGGGATATACCAAGGATACCAATGGTAAGATGTTGATCGGTGATTGCAAAGCATGCAAACTTGCGAAGGCTCGCAAACCTCATCTCAAGGTGCTTCGGCAGATGAGGCATGCGAAATGTACGGTGAGGATGGCAATGACACAGAGGAAGAAGACGAAGAACGCCCTGTTGATTGTTGCATGCGGCGCTTGCTCTCACTCCAACCGGATTTTGCTGGCCAGAAATCTCAACTCAAGCTGGTGCCGTTCATTTTACTTCGGACTGACAATTTACTTATTCAAATTTTAGCTCATTGCAGCCACACCAGGGATGGTGTGCCATTTCCTGCCCAAGTTCCACCCTGAGATGAATCCTATCGAATATTTCTGGGCTTGGGTGAAGCGGTGGTTCCGGGAGCGTTCCAACGGAACTTGGCAAAAAGCCAAGGACCTTGTTGATGAGGGACTTCGGCTCTGCCCTCTCCCAACCATCCGCCGGTTCTATCGACGTGCACATCGCTACGCTAGTGTCTATCGCCTGGGTGCCACTGGACCGATTGCCGAGTTTGCTGTCAAGACATACTGGTCACACCGCGGAGTGCGTGCAACTGAATTAGTTGATGCAACAGCGAAATGGAAGGCTAAGGCAGAGGCAATGTCACGAGGGGTGGTACCAGTCAAGGGCAAGGGCAAGCAGAAGGCTAAATAGGTACTCTAAATTTCGAAATTTTTGCTCCAGATTTTGCGTTTTTTTTTTCCCACGCTATGAGACGCCCCAATTTTTTTTGAAACGAAAATTTTACATACAAACAATACCTACTTTCACGCCTAATTCTCAATCTTGAAGGCCCTGGGTTAAAATTCCGGCTTGTCATGATGTTTGGTCTGCAACCATACCATGGGAGAGAAAGGCTGGGTCTCAACTGCTCGCAATGGAGGGAAAGTGTCCTGGGAGGGTTCCGGTATCATGAATACGACAGCGGAGACTCAATGGACGAGATTTCTAAATTTGGCAGGGGTCAAACTTGCGGTCAAAATCGGCCAAACCGCGTCAAACTACGGTCCAAGGTCAAATTGGTCAACCGCGGTTGACCTTTGACCCGGCCCTGCCAACACTGCCCTGGAATAATATCCTGGAATTTGAAATCTTTATTGAAGCCCCTAGTAGTCAACCGGAATAAAAGATTCTGCGTCATTGAATCGGGAACGCAAAGAACAATCACTCCCCCCCCTCAGTTTCATGAATTCTGTGGGCGTTATTGACTGAATTCACACCCAGTACTGTACTATGACATTCAATTCGACACGGGGGGTGACAGGTGACAATTTCATCCAGTTCGACAATTTGACAACCCACCTGGGTGACCGTGACAGGTTGGTGACAGGTGCCAAATTTCGACAATCGTTGGGCGGAGGAACCGGGAGAGAATACTGAATCAGGGAATCAAGAAGAACCTGCAGGCAAATTTTTAGGAGCCAGAAGAATTGAACATCGTTATTGGCATACCAGCGGAATTCGTAAACCCATAGTTTGAATGCTGCAGGATTTACAATATAAGGAGTTTTTAGATTTCATACACCCAAGCCAAATCACTGAATAGCATTTCATTCAACAGGCGTCGGGCCAGGCTGAGTAGGTAGATCGTCAGGAATCTGTCTTTTACCACAGTTTCAAATTTTACTTCATGAGAAATGGGTAAGAATTGCTTGAACGGCATCGTTTTTTGGGAGGTTGCCACGTGTCCGAGTACTAGGGAACACATCAAAACTTGGATTGCCGGCCTCGTATCTGATCCTATTATCGGCACTCATACTATTTCATCCGGGACGCCTTGATTTTCTGTGTCTACGAGGATGGAGCGAGCCTCGCAGATGCTGGTGTGGTTTTGCGTGTCCTGAAATACTGGGCTTTCTCGTTTCGCGGCGCTGGGCTCCATAACTATGCCCGAGAATGCCTTGAATTCCTACTTCAGTGGAAATATGAACTGAGCCCGGCTTTACAAGCCGCCAAGGAACAGGCATGGTTCTTCAACCGGTGGGGCTTACATGCCCGCAATATTCCGAGTGATCTGTACTTGGAGCAGAATAATTTCTGGGTGAAGGTGAGCTGATTTGCGTCTGCCTTTACTGGTTTGATGGCTGTCGATTGCCCGACCGGGCAGTCGCACCCAGATATGTTTAGCTTCCTCATCAACATTTACCGACTCGGCGCAGGGGGAACTGGAGGTGGCGGCGTGATTCCGATAGTGTCTGCGCATGTTGGAGTTTTCGTTGAATGCGCGGCCGCAGGAGGGGTGGGGACAGCGGATGGCTGGGAGAACGATGAGTAAATAAATAAAACCGACGAGAAATTGCCAGAGGTAATGGAATAATTGGACAAAACGGGAGAGGAGTTGAACGGGACGAGACCAGTGGGATGGGACCGAAAGCATCACGATCCACGGGAGGAATTCAGAAATGCAGGGAAGAAACGAACACAATAAGCCAGAACAATAAGGAAAGGAAGAACGGAAGGAATAAAATGAAATCAAGAAGTTCATGACACTCACGCGTGGCGCCCGTATGCGTATTGACATGGATCCGCAAGCGTCATCCGATTCCGCATCCTCCATTTCTGCGTCTCGTGGATGCTCGGGAGCACGATCGGGGCTGCGTGGGGATAGGGGGTTGAAGTTGAAGTTGAAGTCGAGGCCATCCGGGTGCTCGAGTGGGGTGACAAGCAGCTCCGCAGTAGTCGAGTGGTCGAGTGGCACCCTATAAGAATCTGATGCGACGTCGGAGACACCGGGATCCTATCGAAGCAGGGGGGTTCGATTCGATTCGTGCAAGTTCTTATTTATGTGAGGGGAGGACAGGGAAGTGCAGTTGTGGGGAGGAAGAGAGGCAGCCGCAGACGTCGATTGGCGCCAGCTCAAATCGCTCTCACGTCGTGCCCGCGACGGGCATGACCGTGGAATCGACGGGTTTTCCACGGCACGGGCCGTGAAAGGTTCCTTTTTTTGGGATAGGTTCCCGTCAAAACCTAGGAGGCCAGGCCCTCCGCCCTTTCCGCGCTAATCGAATGAGCCTATTTTCATTGTGAAATGATCCCCCAATTGCTGTTCTGGTGAAAACTTGCTACAAAAAAAAAAAACGGGCCGCGCCCTAAGTTCTGCAAACGGCTGTAAATTGAGATTTTATTTCCGGGAATTGTGGACTCGGCAGTAGAAACATCAAAAGGACTGCCGAGTTTCTACTGTATATCACTATTAACCCCAGTAATATCTTCAATCCACTCGTAAAATTTCTAGCGGGGGACGAAATTGACTTATATATTTTCTATTTATACTTACCATGCGTATCGACCATCTCCGCAGCTGAGTACAATCCCGCGAACCCGACATACAACCACTGGACGCAGGTCGTGTGGAAATCGACGACCCAGCTCGGGTGCGCGCTTGCCAGCTGCGATGGAATCTTCGATCCGAGCCTTGGCCAAGCATACCTCGAGCCCAAAACCGCCTGAGGGACGCCAAAAAGGCAAAAATTTTGGTTCGAATATTGAAAAATTCGCAAATGTCACGCAAAATTTGGGTCGAATCGGATCGTCGAAATGGTTTTTCGGGTCATGCGTCACACCCGGTTACGATTTGATTATTCCCCATGTTCGTTGCGTCAGCGACACATAGAAACTAACTCTACAGATGAACCTCCTTCAACGCCGCCGCCACATATGTCGGAATAATCAGACAACCCGCGGCACTTAAATTCACGCCAGGTGGCCGTTAACTGCGTCCAAGAGCCACAAAAGGGACACCATGCCCCGCTGCGCCAGCTCACGCGCCACCGACGCCGGGTCGGCGCGCCGCTCCAAGTCTGCGTTAAAGTATTCTAAACTCCAAGGACCCGCGAAGCCAAGCTGCTCGACGACGGCGTGCATGAAGGGGACGAGGGGCAAGTACGCGCCGCGCGAGTACTCGCCCGGGAAGAGCCGGCTTGTGCGGGACCACACACGTGACCACCCAATAAGGGAATTTGATTGCATCATTAGGTGTTTCACTTTTTCCGTGGTGAATCAAACCCATCTATGATGATAGCACCGGAGATTGGCCCAAATAAAGTGCAACCACTATTTGGCCAATACACGCTGTATTGGGTGAGTATTGGCCAAATAAGGGTCAAGTAGTGGTCGGCCGATATTCCGCCAATAGACGTTGTATTGGCCAAATAGTGGCCGGATATTGGACCGAATATTGGCCAGATATTGGCCGACGGTTTTTTTGCTTAGGGCTGCCGCGCCATTTAATATTAATATTAATATTTTTTTTCCCTTGCCCACACCGTACGAATTTGACACAGAATAAGATCCATTGACTATTGCTACCACATGAAGTCTCGTACGTATACTTCGGGGCGTCGCTGGAGAGGGCAAGCGGAAGCTTGGCTGCCGAGGGATCAGATGGGGTGTGCGCAACGGTTATTGCACTCACGAGCGACTGCAGATTTCAGTTAGTTAACGTTGTGATGATCAGCGCAAGAAGAAAAACGCACAGACAATGATTGCGTTGACAGCAGAGAGCGCAAAAATGATTTTTTGAGCTACGCTAAATCAATTTTTTTTTAAACGTAAAATATGTGCTAAAAAAATCAATGCTCCTCCCAAGCTGGGCCTTGATAGCGCCGTGCCGTGAATTTCTTGCGCTGTCCCCGTCCAAGGGCCACAGGCACATCATCAGACTCATCCTCGGCCTCCGACGCTTCCGCATTTCCCGATCGGGCAATTCCCCCATCATCGCCGACTACGAAATTGTCTGCAACAGAAGACCCGCCGGAAAGGAGATGGTCGGAGAGGACGCCAGGGGGAACATCACAGTCGTCGTAGAGAGTATCGTCGTACGGCTCTTCTTCTACATCCGCGCTGATCTGAATTTGGTCCGCCGACTCAGAATTGAGAGCTGCGTGGAGTGCCGGATTAGTAGTGCGAAGCTCGCGCAGACCAGCGAGAGCTGCAGGGGAGGTGAGCGAGGTTCCAATCCCCGACATGGCACAGTTCGAATGCCTAGATATAACGGAATGATTAGATGGATGCAGATGAAAATGATTAGAAGGCGGACCCTCATAATAACAGCGGGGTCGCTGAGGTTGTTGATAGCCTGTACGACCCATCCAACAGACCGGCCGCGAAGGGTTCCGACTGTGGTGTCGAGCTTGATATCGAGAACTGCCTTGCCAGCCTTGATCTGTCGGAGAGCCTCTTCGACGATGTCACGATGAGCTGAGCGCTTGATGCTGAGCTTGAGTAGGCACTGAATGCCGACATCCAAAGGTTGCCAGACGCTGGTACAGCTGCCGGGGACATACAAGACGATGATGTTAGGGTGATTTGCCTTCATCCACGCGCGGAATTCCTTCGACCTGTGCACCGACCAACAATCAATCAGCCAG
This sequence comes from Mycena olivaceomarginata, assembly GCA_029378375.1. Lineage (NCBI taxonomy): Eukaryota > Fungi > Basidiomycota > Agaricomycetes > Agaricales > Mycenaceae > Mycena > Mycena olivaceomarginata. The sequence continues at coordinate 17,649 of JARKIC010001941.1, forward strand.
ATGGAGACCTGCGACGATGGGAGGCCGAGGGCCCTCTTCGTGGCCTCAAAATATGGCGCAATGATGTCGTCGACGAGTAGGTGCATGGTGTCGTGGTTGCACCAGTACGTCGCGGTCCCCGAGGGAAGCATGATGTAACCGAGCGCGACAGCTTCATCGTACCGCGCGGCATCGGGTGATGGGCAGGATGCCGCTTTCTTGCCCCTGGAAGACGGCCTGCATGGGAAGTAGCTTGCCGCTCGCCGAGATGGAAGGGACAAGCGTGAACGCGCGCTTCTCCTCTTGTCCGACCGCGGCAACCTGTTTAACACCGCGCTGGGTCCAAGTCGAGCCGGTACCATGCTGGTACACAATTTGGGTTTGATCGGTGTTGACGATGAGCGGAGCGGGGACGGCCCAATCGCGAATGACGTGAGCGAGCCGAAAGAAGGCCTCCTCGAGAATTTTCTCGTGGTTAGGGGGGAGCTTCTGGGCTGCCTTCGTTGTACGCCGCTCACTCCATCCAAGTGTGTTGCGAAGGTAGCTCCGAGTAAACGATTCGGAGCAGCGAAAGTGGCTGCTGTCACTCATGGTCCGCTCGAAGAGTTCGGGGGCGTCGTTCTGGATGTGGCCGACCATGATGCCGCAGATGGATAACAAGGTCAGGATGACCCCAGCCCCGCGAAAGGACGTGAGGTTTTCGTTGATTTTCTTCCGGGTCGCAGGATACGGATGCTATACGCGGGTCAGGATCGCGTCGGAGTGTTGTGAGGAGTAAGCTTACCAGAACTCCACATCGAGTGGTGTGGCACCAGGCGCGTTCCCTTCCCCCGCTCAACGTTCTGAATCACGGTATCCTTCCATTTCGACGTCGCCTCGCCATCAATCCACCGCCCAATCACCTGCTCCGTCAGGCGGTAAAAGTCTTTGAGGTTGGCCCGATGTAGCTCCTTCAAGATTGCGCGGGCTTCCAGGGCTTCGATACACGACTGGCGGCGGCTTGGACTTGAGAGAACAGGATGGGGTTAAACCAGTTCGTATATTTGGCATTGCGCTTCTTGTTCTCGGGCTTCTGCTTTCGCCCGCACGGCTTGTTGTTCTTGTGATCGTCCTCCTTGAGTTGACGACGGGGGCGCGAGTGCTCAGGGAGCTCAGGATTTGGGGTCGAGATCTCGTCGTAATCTGCAAGCTCAATGCGCTTCTGGGACGAGGGTCAGACAAGAATTAAACTGCGGCCATAAACTTACTCGTTCTTTCCGGGAATCCAGCCATCCGCAATCTTCGCCTCGCGGAGACGATCACGGTGCCGCCGCATGCGCTCATTCCCTCTCCCCCGGTCTCGGACCATCTGCTTTCGCTTCTCCTCACGTACTGTTCTCTCGTAGGTTCTTGAAGTTTCATCGCCTTCGAGTCGTGCCAACTCCCAGTCGATCAAAAGGCCACGATAAATGCCCTCTCTTTCGACAGCAAGAATGTTTCCCACGGAAATATCCCGATGCTCCACTTTTTCAACGGTGCATGCGATTGTGGTGTGCCGGTGAATCGATCAACACAGGGTTCAACAAGAAAGGAGGTTACACACCTTTGAACGCGTCGCGCACGCAACTGACAAGGTTATGGGTGGATTTGAATTCACTCAGAGGTTCACCGACGACGTCGAACACGATTCGGTAATGAATGTGCTGTCGGATCGTGGCATTCGCGGGTTTCCTCCAGCCTCCATCCGGGGGGGTAGCCGCACTTGTGGCCTTCATTTCCAAGGCCTACATCTCCACAGTGGAGCACGCCTGGGATGTTGGGAACTTTATGCGAGTGGAGCTTCTTGTAGACCTCGCCCTCGGGGTGATACGTATCCAAGCGCCAAGTGTCTTTGACGCGTTCTTCGGTCCCTCAAGCTGCCATAAGCTCCGGTACAACTCATCTGATGATTCTGGGCACCATTGTAACTCTCCTCGGGCTTCTAGATTTAATTCTCGTTCAGCATTCTGATTACCTTGTGTCCCTCGATACCACGCATTCTCGGGCCTCGGATGGCTGGATCTCCCACCTGACGGTCTCCCGAAGGGCAACGAGCCTTGAAATCCATCGTCGCGGCGAAGATTCCCATTTGGAAAGATGGCCTTCGGGAACGTCAAGTACAGCCCATTCTGCATACTCTGGACGGCCAGGATGTTATTCTATGCACTGCTACGGGCGACGGAAAGTCTGCCCTTTTCACAGTGCCGATAATTTGTCACTTGGCAGTGAGTGAAGCACCGACAGATTTGCCAAAATTTCGAGGAATCCGAGAGCAGCCTGTCGGGGTAGTCATTACTCCAACCAAGGGTCTGGCTCGAACATTGTTTGACCCTTCTCTCTACTCATCCAAGATCATCTCAGATTTTTTTTCTAGGTCGAAACCTTGGCCAGCTACGGCATTTCCGCGCTAGCGTATGACCGCGAGAATATTATTCATGCATCCTCTCAGCGGCGCAATCTCGTCCAAGAAGTCAGCTCCTGTCAATTTCGCGTGGTCTGTGTCGATCCAGAGCACCTCAAATCACCGTCTTGGTTCAAGATCTTCGATGCTCCGATGTTTCAGCTGAATCTCATCTTTGTCTGCGTCGAGGAGGCGCATGTCGTGCGCGAATGGCTCACCTTTCGACATTCCTATGGATACATCGGCCAATATTGCGCGGTCGACTCCGTCCTGAATCTCTGTTTTTGGTCTCTCCGCTACCCTTGAACCTGGCGCTCCAACGGCCGAAGTCTGTCAATCTCTAGGCTTCCGTAATTTCACATTATTTCGTTTTTCTAACGAGCGCCGAGACATCCAATTCGTCATACAGCCTCTAAAGCATGCAATCACAAGCCGCTCCTACCCTCAGCTCCTCCCATACCTCAACACCGGGCGTAAGGTGGTCATCTACGTTCCCTCCCTCGAAATTTCAACACGAGTTTACATCTACCTAATTCGACTGGACGGTAGCGGCCTTGCGGGACGTCGGGTGCGCCAATATAACGCTCTCTGTCACCCAGATTTCAACAGCGAAACCTTGCGTCTGATGGAAACTGACTCCCATCTTCAAATCATCATCGCTACTGTTGCGCTCGCGAATGGAGTCCATTGTTCCACAATCCAAGATGTACTCTCTATTGGAATGCCGAAAACGCTCTCGCAGACTGAACAGCAAGGCGGTCGAGCAGCGCGGCTCCCCGGTGCGACTGGAAGGAGCGTAATCTTTGTACAGAAGAGTGATATTACCCAAGCAAAGAAATTCATCGCATGTGGGTTTCCTTTCCAAGTTTTGCTTCAGTTACTCACAAAGGGCTCAGCATTGGAAACCTCTACCACCACAAGTTCAGTTCCCGCTCCTCATCCTCTCCCTGGGCGAAAGAAAAAATCCAAATCAGCACCGGAAAATATGGACCCTGCCAAGGCTGGGATCCTGGTCGAAACAATGTGCCTTAATGCTGCCAGGAATCGAATTTGGCAAAACGAACCGCTAAGCGAAATGGATAACGACTGCATCGCGGCAAAACGACCATTGCCTTGCTCTCTCTGTGCTCAGCGCACAGGTATTTCTGTGACGTTTCCCACGCGCATATCTCCTCATCCCCCATTTCCAACCACCGCCTGGCGTTTCTAAACGATCCCCGATCCCACGTGCGTTGAAGGTGAAGAAGAAGGAGCGAGTGATTGCGATAGACCTACTAGCAGAATTCGGGACACAGGTCTTTCAAAGCGAAATTTACACGCAAACCTATTCACGGCGCGTCAAATCTTGGTTTTTCCCACCATCACTTCAGGAGAAGCTAGCGGATTCAGCTTTACGATTAACGACTTCTGCCGACCTCGATACCGTCCTAGGTGCTCATGGGTGGCCCTTCCGTGCCTCTTCCCACCGGGATGACCTCTGGCTTACCATTACGAAAATCCGCACGGCGATCCAAGCCGCACGCGCTGCAGAGGTGCCGCGTCGTAAAGGCCGAGCTCAGCCCAAGGCGACCGAGGTCGAAGACATGGAGGAAATCGTGTCCCCAGCTGTTGAAATGACACAAGCGCATCCCACTACCCGCCGCACACGAGCTTCACGTGCACCCGTCGCTTCACCTCCACCCTCCCGTGCTTCGTCACCGGCCCCTCCTCCCACTGCCCAATCCTCCTCTGGCTCTTCCCTGCGCAAACGTGCTCTTGACGATGTTACCAACGAGCGCGTCGCCAAAACCCGTGTTGTCGATAAAAGAACCCTGAAGGAGATTCAAGCTGAATTTGGGCCCGTCCGCACAAGTTACAGACGTGAGAGAGCACGTTGAATTCGGTCTTTTTATTCTAGTACGTCATTCTCTCCAGACCATCCGTCGATATCAACGTCCTGGTCCACCGCTTCATCTTCCTCATCATCCTCTTCATCACCTTCGTTCTCCCACTCGGGATCCTCCCCCTCGTCCATGCGGAATGCCCAATCTGAAACCCCACCAACAGGCTCTTCATCGTCGATCTGGCTGTCTCCAGAATGCCGGTCATCGCAATTGTCGCTGTTCGGATCTGATGTCTCAGTATCGGTGCTCTCGTTGTCGCTGCTATCGCCGTCTCCATGCATAATGTCTCGATCAGGTGCGTCTCTGTGCGATTCGGGAACAGAGCCATGCTGACGATGCCGCCGTATCATCGCCAGGACTTCCGCACGTTCCGTCGATGTTCGGAGCAGATCTGCCAGTTTAGTTTTCTCTAATGTTGTGTATCCGTTGTCGATCAAATCCTTCGCTTGGTGATCCTGGATTCGTCCTGCGCAAAAGAGATGAACACTTTCCCGCTTGTACATCGCCGTCAAAGCACGAATTTCACTGGTAATACCGGCGGAGGTGTGACTCTTGCGATGGGCCTTCAACCCAAACGCCTCCTCCATTTCTTCCTTCAGTCGCTGGAAGAAGTTCACGTTGGGTGAGATAGTTTCACGGAAGAATGGGTCGTCGAATGAGCCTCCGTGCCGTGGGACCATGGCCTCGTGAAATTTATTATGCCATTCCTGGAGTTGGTCGTCTGGCACATTCTTCCTCGGCTCGCCGGTGAGATTCACAACCCAGTTGTTCCAAATTGCTTCCTTGAGCTCTTCTGTCGCCTCGAATTTGAACAAGCAATAAAGGTCCAGCAGAATACCGGCGTAGTTGTGCTTTGAAGCACCCGCCCAAGAAGAATGTGAGGAGCTGCAAAGAATTCAGTGAATGTTCGGTCTGGCTAAGAATAAATCGTACCTTTAAAACTTCACACACCCGGCCAATATCTCCCTCCAGAATCGCGTCGGACAGCTCGAGATAAAGCAAATAGTCGCGGCGGAAGGCAATAGTATTGGCCAACACACGGTCTCCGGCGAATTCGGAGTCACCAACCAACGAGTCAGGATCGGCTGGTGTACCAATTTTGAACTTGTATAGATCAGGAGATTTGTTGAATGCCGTCGAGGAAGCAGTCTGGTACGCGCGGTCCGAGGAATAGCGGTGTACGAGTTTATTTGCCTCCGTAAGCAAGTCGTCCAAGGAAGGCAGTTTATTCTGTATATTCAGCTGCTCAAAATGAGTGAGCAAACCACGATGTTGCGTAATTTCTAAATCCCAGATGTCGAGGAATTGGGCGCGGCATATTGTGTCCATAATTCGGGTTGTTGGGTAGTATTCGCAGCTATTCGGCTTCGATGGGATATACAAAGAAGCAAGAGAGGCGGCGCGGGAAAGCGAGGAAGGGTCAGATGTGGCTTTTGCACCGAAATGGTTCTCTGCGACCCCATTGATCATGTTCATCTGGACATGAAACAGACCGGGGGTCCAGAATCGGTTCTCGAAGGACTCGTACGCGTTAAGACTGAGCCCTGCGGAAGAAGATGGCGCGCAACTCGGCCACCGGACAACACAGAACCTCCGTCCCCTGCTTCCCAGATCAAAATCCGAGCAGCGGACACATTCTCCGGTGTGTAGCCTGCCTGCCGGTCGAAATCCTGCACGGCCTCCTTCATCTCATGTGTCTCCATCTCTGCGCGGCTGTTGCATGAGAGAGGAACGATCCGCGTTGCCGGCCGATCCACTGGGAGCAAGTACAACGCAATGGGCTGCGACCGGAAACGCTCAGCGATGAGAGGGAGGTAGGCATTGAGGCACGGTACATGCTCGCAAGGATGCGGACAACATGGAGGGCAAAGACACTATCCATGTGATCGAAATCTATGTCGTCCAAAAGAGCATCGACGGTAAGGCTTGCGCGCTCGTTGCGAATTACACGATCTTGGTATGTGTCGAGATCAAATGCGTGTTCAGCGCAGTTATCGAGCATAATCGCGGTGGCGGCAGTACCAGTAATGAGCTGGGATTGTTTGCATAGACCATGCTCGCGCACAATCTGGTACTGTTGTATATTGTCGAGTGTTTTTTCTCGCGGCTGGTTCTTTTTTCTCCAGTGCGGCGATTGTGTCAGCTTGAAGCGCCTCCTTCCTCTTTGCTCCCATAGAGATAAGGGCATTGCGAACAGTCGTATCGTGAACTAAAAGCCCGAGCTTGCAAAACACCCGCTTGACGTCCGTATGCGCTTTCGTTGCAAAGAGATACGTGCCGACAGGGAGCGCGAAGTATGCATTTGCAGAACGGTTGCGAGCCATTGCGAAAGAGCTCAATGCAAGCGACTTGGATCTGCAAGACGAAATTAAGCAAGAAACAAGAAACCCAGGTATAGTCATACAAAAGGATGTGGGCGCCGCGTCTTTGCAATTATCTCGCCGTTTTTTCCGCGTAGCGGACATGGACTCAGTCAAGAACCACGACAGTAGTGCTCGAGATTGAAGGATATCAGCGGAACGTTGCATTGAAAACTGGAATACGTCTTCTTGTGAGACCGTTTTCCGTTTTTCTGCCATCCGGCTGTTGGCGGACGACTGAAGGAAGACGTGGAAATTCGGATGAGCTGGGTCGTTGTAGCCCAGCCGTCCAACTTCCAGCGCGCACCGTTTTCCAACAAGTTGAGTCGCCCATGTGGAAAGACCAGGACGTGCGAAATGATATTCCTTTGGGTCGCGTGTGCCGTGGAATGATTGGGAAAGTTCTTCGGCTTGAACAGATTTCGAGGATGGAACACTGTATCGATTGCGATAGATTGCCTCAACGAGATGAACAGGCCGAAAGGCAGTACGTCCTCCTAGCCATGAGGAGAGTACTCGTTTATGGTATTCCGAGCGTGGGTCGAGGTTATCTCGTGGGACATTTTCCGTCACCGCCTCGAAGAAATGACCTAAAGATTTGAACTGGTCATCGATGCAGCGGAGGACGATCTCAAGACGCTCGGATTTTGTGGTATATTTCCTCTTCTCTTGCAAGACATCCATCCTACCCAGACTTTCAGTCAGGAGGTTCATTTGTGGCTCGGATGAGTCGAGACTTTCTAGCGGTGCCAGGGAGAGCAATGGGGAGAGAGAGAGGTGAGACAAGGCAGGGGAAGGGGAAGGGAAGGGTGAATTCATATCGCTGGGGGTCGAGGATGTGCTGGAGAGCAGTAATGTTTGTCTCGTTTCGGAAGGAGACAGACGGTATTGAGCTGCATGCTAAGGCACGCCTGGAATAACGGGTAGAGGCTTCACGTCGTAGTTCCGGCGTCTCGCACGTGGTTTTGGGTTATGCATATTGGGTTCCATTAAACGAGACTTGGACTCTACAGGGAAACACGTCCTAGTGACTGGAAGAGAAAGAATTTTACTGCACAGTCAAGACGGATTAGATCGTGATCAGAGGTGCAAGTAGAGATGGGTGACGCGCCTATAGTATCCTTGACGTATAACTGCCACGACCCAGGTTTGAGAGCTGAAAACGCGGCGCTGGAGGCTTGGGCGGGGACGCGTCGTGGCGAAGCGAATAAGTAGCGAGTGCACGTGCGGAGCACCGCCACGCTTTTACGTAATTTGACGGTCTGCCAACAAGCGCACCGTGATTACTATCAGACTATCAATCCACCGAGTACTTTCTTCAATCTATACTTAATTACTGGGGGAAAATAATCATTACCATCCAAGTGCCGGACTCACTGGCGCGTCTGGTCCGAGTTGCCCTCCTCAGGCCGCCTGCATGCCATTATCTGCTTTTTTCTCTTCTCCGGTTGAAAAGTTTTGAAAATGTGTGGTACACGGCACGGCTCGACCGGGAGCTGGCTATGCGGCATGGAGAGCGTGGCATATGTGGGAGAGGACGACCACGAAGCGGGGTATTCTGGAAACTATTACGCTGTTATCATTTGCTGCGCAATATGGGCGATATTAAGGTGCGTACCGAGTACCGAGGCCCCGACTTGAAGGTACTGAAGGTATATGTTCTCGGCCTCAGTGTGGTACAATTCTCGCTCGTTGGGCATGACGAAGGGATTAGGGTGACCTGTCAGGGCGAGACAGCGATCTATATATCCATTTGTCTTGGTGAAAGAGTTAGTTATGGAAGATCACAGGGAAAGAACGTCCATAAACGTTCAAACTACCAGCGTAGGTTGATTCCGGTGAGGCCAATATAGGTGCGTTTGCGGAGCAGGTTCTCAGCTCTGGTCCTCCCCTACTACTTTCGACTGTCGGGAACTGAGGAAGCTCGTGGTGTAAAGATAAACCGTAGGCCCAAGGGTTGCGAACTACCTCCGGATGGGAGATGAAGTCGTCGAAGACGAACATGGTCGTAGGAAGAAAATGCAATGGTTACGCGCCCATCATGAAAATTTCAAAGAAGTTGATGTAATATATTATATAAGACAGTCATGATGGTCTAACTAAAGTGCACGTGCCTTCAAAGGTAAAAAAGGAAATTGTCTCCAAAAATTACTCAGAAATTTATTTTCGCGGGAGTATCACATATGGAAATGTACCGATTTCGCCTATGACCTCCAAATGACCCATATTTCGAGATATATAGGTCAGTCGGAGTCATTCGGTGGCTCGACGGGCCCAAGCAAGGCCATTTTTGCCGCTACGGTACTGGACAATTTCGTTCAAATCAGCAGTCACGCGTCACGCACCCCCCTGTCGATCACGAACTTTGGTCGAGGTCACGCGTCACTCGGGCCTCTGTCGAACCTCCAAGTGGTCACACAGGCCCCAAATTGCCTAAAAAAAAAAAAGGGCAAAAAAGACAAAAATTTCAGTTCAAATGCCGAAACTTTCGAGGTGTCACGCAAAAATTCGGCGGCTGCCGAAATGTCGAATAGGTAAAATGGGTCACGCGTCACACCCCATGTCGATTTGAATGAAATTGTCCAGTATACACGAACTTTCAGGGAGCGGGGCCGCAGTCTCGCCAGCAGTTCCAAGCTACTGCGGTGGGAGTTGGTCGCAATTGGGATGAATGGTCGAAGTGCGCAATTCACCACGCCCACGTCACTGGATCCCAAGCCGGCAACGGCGGCAAGACTGAGGAGCGGGATGTAGAGAACGATGGATGTGTAGAGGATTTGTCCGCCGGGAGGAATCGTTAACGATCCGGCCAGTCGTGAAGGATATCGCTCCAAGTTCACGAAGCAAAAAACGTTCACGACAATGAATATGTTCACGAAAGTGAAGGCCCTTCAGGGGTTTATGAGATCGTGAACGTCCTTCACGGCGTGAAGGACAAGACATATCATTGATGATCTACCTCAACGTTCATGAGAATGGCCGGCCTTCACGAAGTATTAGAAGGTTCACTTCGTTAACATAACGTTCACATCCTCCGGTACGTTCACATAAAGCACTTAACTCTTCACGGAAGGCAATCCTTAACGGTCACTGGTAGGCGTGTACGCGATGTTTGTTCTTGCATCACGATTCACAGTACGTGCGGTGTTCCTCACTCTATCTGCCCTCTCATCTCCCATCTCCCAAGCGGCCAACCCTCTAGTGGTATTGCGACATACCACTCCAGCTATGTCCGTCCGCTCACTCGCCGCTCATCCCTCCCCGCCAATTGTGCTGGTGGCCCGAAGACAACGCGTAAGCGGGCGTCCTTCAAGTGTGTATGCGTCCCTTCTCGCTATCCAGACACTGCTGAATACTAATCTTCAAGTTGGCCGCGGTGGCACAAGTCCTACTTTTCCCCCCTCAAAGTCGACATTGCAAGCCACGGCTTCGGCTGAGCTAAGAAACGATACCCCGTGGCCACCCTCCGGTCCTCCTTCTCCTCGATGGAACTATCTACGACCTTGCGACAAACCTCAGTCCCCGTACTCTATTTCCAGCCCGTGGTGCATTCAGTACACACTCGGTGATCGCATGCTGTCAAAACCGGCGTCACGTCCTCGATAGTGGCGATGGCAGACTCCCGCCACGACGACACAAGTTTCTCCAGTCTCTCCTCGACCAAGCGTAGCCGTGCTTTGACTTCCACTGATTCGGCTGACTTTCCTTCACAAGTTTGTTCCGGTGATTGCGCCATGATTTGCAAAGATGAAATTTACAGACAGAACGTCCCAGGGAACACGCGAATGAGGGCTGCCCGTTCCTTCAAATCTGTGTCTGTCATGGCCACCAGCACATAGAAGGATTTACCGCCCCGAAACTTCCCGAGCGAATTCGCCAGATGTTCAGAAGCTTGGCGAGAATATCTGTGTCATATCCAGATGAAGACAGCTGGTTCCCTGTGGGTGCGGAGAAAAAGAGGAACACAAGTGGTACACCTTTCTTGTCCTTGTCGATGGGCATGACAAGGAACAGTAATAAACAGCTGTCGCAAACACTGAATGTGCCGTCAACTAGGGCTGTGCGCCGTGCCCGTCGCGCCGGTTCGACGGGTTCAGTGCGACGGGTAGCCGACCCGTTCCGTCGGGCCCCAGAAATATTTTTCGACGGGACGACAACGGGACGGTTTGAGAGGGTGACGGCCGTCGAGATGACGGCCGTGACGGCAACGGGACGGCACGACGGGTGCCTCCTTCAGTGGCTGTTGATACGATCATCGCCAGGCCGGTTCAAGTAAACGACGCACCGCCGTCGATTTACTGATTGTTTAGCCGTCTTCTCTCCCGGCCCTGCCCCCAATCTGAGATGTGGCTCGTGAGGCGTCCGATCATCTTATCTGACCCACTACTATCCCCCCCCTAGAACTCGGACACTTAAGAAAGAAGCTCGAATATGTGTTTTCTAAGAGCCTCTGGTGCATTTTGGAGGCAACACACTTTTAGAAATCATAAAAAGTATTCAGAATGAGCTTTTGGTTTGTGCAAAACGGCCCAGTATCGGTCGAGCAACAGCGACTTTGCTGACGAGGCCGAGTGTCCGAGTTCTAGGTAGTAGTTGAGGAGTGACCAGAAGAGTAGGACTAGGACTGCCCCAGTCCTATGAAGTAGGACTCAGTCCTATTGGCGTAGGACTCAGTCCTATTGGCATAGGACTTGCTGCCGTAGTTGACAGAGTCAATGAACATCGCCTCTGGTGACAGGCTGTCAAAGGACATAAGCTGAGTGACACCAATAAATTTCATCAAACCACCATCTTGGCATGGCTCCAAGCTTGCCTGGTCCTGCTGTACTTGATCTTTCCTGACGCCGACGTTGCCGATGTTGCACGCAACACATGTACTTATTTTGCGACACGGGAAAACTGAGCTTTGCTGGAGAATCTGCAGCCATTTAGGCTGCTGAAATATTCCATTTAACTCTTGTTGGCTCTTTACCGTGTCAAGGTGCGTGTGTTTAGCGGTGATTTGAACTGTTCTGAGGCAAGTTCAAACCTTGTCACGCTGGCATCATAAAATGTGCTATGGCCGACTATAATGTCTCTGGATCAGACTACGTGCTTCCGCTACCACCACCATTACTGCCGGTTCAACCCCCGGACACTTCCACCCTATCTGATACTTCCTGGTTGTCTCGAATGCAACGACAAAAGTGTGAGCCAGGGGTTGATCCTGCAAATGAAGTTGAAGGAAAGTGAAGTAGAACAGCATCAATGTGTACAAGAGGCAAAGATTAGATACCAAATGTTGATGCCTAATCAATGTAACATCACTTACTTAACAATGTCGAGAGCGCACAAGCGAGAGCGATCGCCGCTCCCATATTAGTCGCATGAGTATTGTCATTGCTTCACATTTTAGCGAAAGAAATGGGATTGAGTCCTATTTCATAGGACTGAGTCCTACTTCATAGGACTGGGGCAGTCCCAGTCCTACTCTTCTGGTATAGACTCGTAGTAGTTTGCAGGCCTAATCTGCTTTTCTCCCTTGAAAAGTAGTCTCCCAGCGATTTGGTCTCTGACATGACGAAGACAGGAGCCTGGACGTTCTGACTCTTTTCCTTTCCGTATATATTCCGTCTACAAACCCCCCAACTCCGACGCCACTATTAAATTCCTACGCACACACCTGGACTCCAACCTGCGATGAAGAATTCTTCCAACTTGGGGATTTAAATAAGCACCATGTGATGTGGTCTGGCCCTCACCGACACAAGCGAAATCGTTGTTCAGACACCTCCGAGATGATCCAAATGCTAGCGGAATCTGACCTCACCCTCTGTCTCCCTCCGTCACTGCATTCTGAGGTCCCGTAGACGGACCCGGTTTACGTGAGCTGACGTCAGTCTACGTCAGTCGACTACGTAAACAGAGTCTGTCTATCCCACATAGACTATTTTTGGTCTACTGTAGACTTTCGACCAAAGGTTCAGTGACAGGTGACACCCAACTTTTTTTGATGTGTGCAAAAATCGCCTTAATTCAAAAGAAAATTTTCGGTCTTCTCGGAAGAGAAAAATCTAAAAATAGTGAACCTTTGGTCGAAAGTCTACAGTACCTGGGCCTACGGCTGGTCTACGTCTGTCGACCCAGGGTAGACCATGCCTGTCTACCACTGCCCCTACACCCAGAGATTCCCCACCGCCCTCTGCTGCCTGCACTGGCGTCCCGCTGTGCTTTGCTTAGTGTTGCCACGGCTCGGCTCCGGCTAGTTCGGCTCGGCTTTTGATGGCTCTGGAGCCATCACCGCTTAAAGCCGCTTATTGACGGCGGCTTGCGGCTGAGCCATAGCTCAGCCGTGGCTCAGGCAGCATTTGTGGCCCTACGAATCTGGATGACCCCTGCAACATCCTACGCTCTCCCTCCACCTCTGAATACCTTTGACACTGGACAAAATCAGCGTAGACGACATCACTTGGCCAATGATGTGCCACGTTGTTATCTGATCTGCCGTAATTCGACACTTCTTTGCTTCCCCTCCAGCATCAGCCACAACATTTCAATCGACACAGCTCAACACAGGTTCCGCAAACAAGGCTGAGGAACACAACCCGCCAGCGAGGGATGTCGACACATGTAGACAAGGTTGGTCTAGCTCGAAGTCGTCTATGTCTACCTACGGGGGTAGACCAACCCTTGGTCTACGGACCCTCGGAACGCAGTGCGCGTGCACGCCAACATACTTCTCTGATCTCTTCCTCGACGCGCTCGCCGTGCCTTCACATCATTGCTCCTACCTCGCTGCTGTCTGCCTGAATAACTACGTGTCCTTCTCACACATCCATATTGTTCACACTTCACTGTTTCGGTCAATTTCCCTTTAAGACCCGAGCCGGAGTTGTCCCTTTGCTCATCACATCTTCCCCGACTTTCTGCCGACCCACTAGCTAGTGCGTCGACGGCTTGGCGCCCGTAAACTCCGGCCGCACACCCAAGCATCCTGTATCCATTTGAACGCCACCTCGCCTGAGTTCCTTGGCATATTCACAGCACTCGAAGACCGCGCTGGCATTCATTAGAATTTTGTACCCATACATTTCATCTAGAGTGAGTGCGGTAATCACCTCTCCTTTATCTGCTCTTCTGCCGGAGTGGAGCGAAGGCATGTCTTGTTCCTGTATATTCTGGCATTTTGAAGCACGTGACTGGATCTTCCATGAAAAATTCTTCTTTTATGACATATCACTGTTATCAGAATCAAAATGGAAGTAAAGCTTCCTAGCCAATCGGCGGCGTTTAGCCTGTATATTTTTAAGGCCGAAGGAATCCACGCTGTTGTCTCTTCGACGGCAACACGGTTGAGCTCGCTCCAGCGGCCGGAAGCAGGTCAACTCGGTTGTGGTGAGTAAAATTGCCCACACATGAGTTGCTGTCAGCTTCGCGGGGAAGATAGACGTGACTCCTCTTTTTTTTAGCAGCAGGCCCATTTCCGTGCCATAAGTGTTGCCGCGGTCCGGTCCGGTCCGGTTTAACACCTATCTTCTGAACCCCAGTTCTGAAAAATCTCTCGAATGTTTCGACACCACTCTAGCCGCGTCTTGCGCCTGCATACACACTCCCCTCCTCCTCTACGGACATCACCCTGGCCCAATCGCACCCTGCCAGCCCAAGACAGGCCCTGCCATCCACGGATTCCAACGTAGGAGTTGTGTTAGGGGCTATAAGACCAGAAAAAATGCGGTTGCAAAGGAGAGCAGTTTCAAAGTGGCCGCAGAGACGCGTCAAGTGTGGAGTTTACCGGAAATGTGACATCGTTCAACAAATCGGAAGTAACTTGCCGAGGAATAATGCCGCAACCTGCCACTCTGGCATTTTGAAGCACGTGGAATGCTTGCATTTCGAGTGGCGTGACCGAATGTAAATTGAATGAATTTTAAGCATATAGGACACATCTTCTCAGGGCCAAAGAAGTAGATCTGGGGACACCCACGCCACCGCCAAGGGCTTTGTAGACCTTGTACTCGTATTCAAGCTGCGGGTGATGTTCGCCCTCGACGGACTCGAGCTTGATGGCAACCTCCTCGCTGGAAAGGATGTTTGTACCCAGATACACATCACCTAGTACACGCCAGTGAGCGTCGCTCCTCAACGTGTCTTACAATTGGGGGATTACTTTCTCATCGCAACCGCCAGAGGCCGCACTGTGCTACCGTTATTCATCGGCTAAATACAATAAAGTACAGATAACAATAACAGGTCTCGGCGTGAAAACAACAATGCCCAGAATGGCTTAAATACCAGCCCACATGTCGCAACTCATCCGGCTGCTTGTATGTATCCAAATGTTGTACGTGGGGAGCGAACAGGTTGATCTACAGTTCTGGACAAATAAAGTCCGCTTAAAAAAAATTGATTTAATTAGCCGAGATGAGTATGACTTCAACTGCACAATTGGAGGTGTTGAGGTCGTACTTCCAATATTTCTCGAGGATTCCCATCTTGATAATATAGTCTGCAGCGAGACCGTTCCTTTTTGCTGTGCTCCATGCAGCTATCATCGAGGCAGTGCGTTCGTCACACATCTCCGATGCGGAGACACTGAACAGTTTAATGCCGAGTTTGTAGGAAAGATGTTGGTGCGAAAGCCATGTAGAAAGAAAAGGTGGACTCACGGCAATCTGACTGGCATCCGAATTGTTCTTTCTGGCCTTCCACCATGATATACGGAAGAGAGGGACAATGAATGGATCGTTGAACGGCGCCCGCTTGCCCCGGTGGTACAAGTGTGGTGGAAAATTCTTCTCCTTTTATTCCTTTACAAGAGACTTGCCTCGTGACGTCAGATTTTGAATCGATCAGTTTGACGTGCCTTGATGGCGGATATCGCACCGATCTCCGTGATTCAGCCCACAGATAATGTGAAACCAAGCTCAAGAGGAATTTTATTCAAAGAATTGAAGATGCAGAGGTTAGTGGCCAGCAGATTAATGCCGGTTACCAGCAAATCAAGATAGCCCATAGCAACGATATTGAGCCATGATCCGCTGTTGATGATGGTCAGTTTGTGTGTGACTGTTCAGCCAATCATTCACGTTCTATACCGGTGGGAACCATCCAAACTTCACTCCGCTTGAACACATTTGACCTCCGAATCGCCCACGACAAACACGAACCCATGGCATCACTCACAGAATACTTTGCTACCACTACACCTCACATTTCCACAGGCAACGATGAGGGTGGTACTACAGTGGTGCACTCACTTCCAGTACCGGTCTGCGATCATCCCGATTGCAGGTGTCCTCTGGCCCCCGATGCAATTGACACTATATGGCCAAAGATTCTGCATATCAATCCTGAAACTGGCGTTCAGCACCGTCTTCCCATTGCCCGTTCATTGAGCATTGATGGCGGTTTGGGCAAATCTATTCTGTATGAGTATAGAAATTCAGCACTTCTCTTGTGCAAGAGTCTGGTGTTTATGTGCAATCTATATATTCTTTCATATGTCCTTGCCTGTCCTTTATCTTTGTCATTGGATATAGAAGTGGATTGCAACTGTTTGGGTATGTAGTACTTTTACAGCCTTTTGCGAATAAGCAGGTCACCTATACATGGTGGCGCGATCAACTTCAGACTAGCATTTACCGTGAAAAATGTCAAAAACGGCCAACTTGCAGCCCGCATTGAAAGCTCAAACCACCATCAATCTGGGTCAACCAACATTAACATATGAACATGCCCTACACATTCATTGTAGCCCAATTGGTAGACAGAAAATGTTCAGTATATATTTACATACATCTGGCCCCGCCATAGTAATGATAAAATTCCATCCCATGTATCCAAACTCTGCGGGCTTGTATTGTTCCCAACCGCACACCACACTCATCGAGTCTTCATCATTCAACGATCCAGTCAGTCAGTTTCACGCGCTGATTCCTTCTCCGCTTCACGTGCACGGACTTCCTGAATCTCATGTGACGTAAGTGACGAAGCGAGGTCCACTGCGTATTGGCGATGGTTTCGTCTTATATTCACCAGATCTTCGGGGGACTTCTGAGAGCGTTTGAAAATCACGATAGTTTCCGACGCATTCATTAGGGAGCTCAAAGTAAACCTTCGCCGGACGCTTTTTTCGCTTTTTCGCCGGAACGCTTTTTCTCATGTCAAAGTTTCGTGATCTAGAGCAGTCACATCAAAAACCATCAAAAGTGCCTCGTCATCGCCGACAACGTCCAAACAGCATTGCTCGTCGTGTCCCCCGACGTGAGCACTCAAATTTTTCGTCCCATTCTCTTCAATTCCAAGGCCGGCTCATAGTATGGCATCATTGCGACTTTTGGCTGCTTCCATTGCGACATACACCTCCAACGTCGGTCCAGCCCTCTAATAGTTGGCACCCGACGTTGCGTGATGCGCCCGCAAGCGTCGCGCTCACCATTGCCCGGAGTCATCAATGTTTCGGTCGTGGGTGATTGATGAGTGATGTGACCACTTGAAGTTGACGTGAGAGAAAAGTGTTCCGGCGAAAAAGCGAAAAAGCGTCCGGCGAAGTCTACTTTGAGCTCCCCTATTTTGTAGACGCAAAATGTGGGGAACTTCAGAGTTTCTGCCGCTTCCCAGATCAAAGGGAGTGGCTTATCCTGATAAACCGGAAGACCTAGAAAAGCATAATCTTGTGCTCCCTGGTGACTGAACCCTACATAAGCCGTCAAGGTCCGTAACTGTGATATATCGACTTCCCTGTCCTCCGCTACTTTAGACGACAAAATACGTTCGGCGTTCATGTCAGTTGCTGCTCCAATCTGAGTGAGCTAGCGCTGAATGAAAGACAAGAAATGCGCGCACAGTGATCAAGCGCTATTTCAGACTTAGACGGGCCACTGGAGCGACGGCGGTCATCACTACTGTACAATTCCACTGCGGCAATTTCTTGGGGTCCGTCAAGTTAGAATACGCGAGTTCCAAAAGAATTAATACCTTGCATCTTGTATTCCTCAACGAATTCAAAATAGAGGATGTCAACAAAGAGAAATTGGAGATCCTAAGAGTCGTTAGTATGTATTCTTTTTATTTGGATGAACAGCATGTAACACTGACCAGGTTCGGTGGTTTCCGAGCCACCAGTGCCTCCGTTAAGTGCCTGCACTTTGCTTTCAGCTTTCTGACCTCTATGAATAATTCCTTATTGATCCAGCTATGACTTGATTCCTTCCCCGGTATATTGGGGACCGGAGGAGGACTGAATGTGGGAGGCGGTCGAGGGGGAAGCATCGATATGCGGTATTCCAACTAATCATATATTAAACAGCTGGTGCTAGGTAGGAGTGAACAGTATATACCGAGTTGGGTGGTTGTTGGGTCACTAATCCCTTTAGACGAGATTGCCTTGCTTTGAGCCTCTGCACCCGCTTGGGAATACAGGAGCTTGAGGAGATATACGAGTCCGACATGGTAACTGGATATTTGCTCACAGCATACGGAGTCAGTTATATGTACCGACCTCGGAGCGGATGCCGCCCTTGACTGAGTGATGCCAAATCCAAACTACATGGACAGTGACAATAAATATTAAATCATGTGAAAGTGCATTTTGTGATCATGAACGATTTCGCTGGGGAGGGAGCCGGATTAATCGGTCGAGAATGCAACAGAGATGTACTGGACAATTTCCTCCCATATTTCCATGAAGAAACAGAGTGCTATGTAAAGGTGAATTTTCCCTTGCAGCAGAATATTTTCACAGTGCAGCGCACAGAGCTTGCAAAGGATTTGGGTCAGGGAACATGAGGGCCTCTGCTTTTGCCCATCCGCACGCTTCTCCACCTTTCTTTTACATAATAAATACTCAAATCACTCCGGGGCCTGCCTAAGTCACCACTAGCCACATACTTCCACACAGGGAGTGCTGCCTAATGAGATCTTTGACCATTTGAGCCAAAATCACATGCAACAAACTTACTTTTATTTTTGGGACCCTTTTTATGTTGGAGGGCACCCATACATTCTAGAGAACATTTATATGTAGTTTGAACCAGAATGTACTGCAGATTCCGTCCATAAAACACGTGTTTCCGGTTACTTTTTGTGATAGCGAGTATTATCGTTTATTCGTCTCAAATTTCGGTCGTGACTGTCTTCGCTTGCACGTCGTTTGCGTTGCGCATCGCGGCGAAGGCGCCGATGGTGGTCGTTTTCAAGCTCGGACAGCATGTAATCAATCGATGCTTCGTTGGGTCTGAAAGCCCTGAAATAAGTGCACAAGGGCTAATCTCAGTGATTCTCGGTCGTTAGTGATACAGCTCCCTGCAAGCGAGAATATCGCACTTTTGATCTGACCCGTGACCGTGCCACTGCCACGCTCGATATGGAGAGTTCTGTGACCTCTGGTTTAACGAGCAAAGCAGCGCAGACAATTCCAAAGAGAGAGGACTGCTCAGAATACCTAGTGCTGGGTATCATCTATCAATTTGCAACATGCAATTAGCTCTCCATATCAACTCACGCTTTTCTAAGCGTGTGAGAACAGCCGTATTTGGCAGAAAACGGAAGGCGTGAAACGAGAAACGTACGCGGCGTTACGTTACATACTAAATTACATACTAAACACCTCGCCCCTTCCACTCGGGAACGCCGTCAGTGGGCTTCTAGCTACAAACGGCTTCGTTTCGCCTCGTCTCGACCTCACACTCTTTACATGGCAATTCTGCTCGCTACCGACACCCTCTCATCCCTCCATTTTCGTACTCCACCTCTCGGGACCATATTCCTCTTTCCCCTTCCAAAATCTAATCTACGGGGCAATTCCCTCTTCCACAACGGAAGCCGCAGAGTTACATCAATATTTACTTCCTAGTTTTGCCTTGACAGATTTTTGATTGAAAAGGTTTGAATTTTCAGCATCGCGGAATTTTACTAAGTCAAAACTACCTACTGTACAATTTCGTTCAAATCGACAGGGGGTGTGACGCGTGACCCATTTTACCTATTCGACATTTCCGCAGCCGCCGATTTTTTGCGTGACACCTCGAAAAATTTCGGCATTTGAACCGGAAATTTTGCCTTTTTTGCCTTTTTTTTTTTTTTTAGGCAATTTGGACCACTTGGAGGTTCGACAGAGGCCCGAGTGATGCGTGACATCGACCAAAGTTCGTGATCGACAGGGGGGTGCGTGACGCGTGACTGCCGATTTGAACGAAATTGTACAGTACATTGGCAACTCCCGACCGTAAGTACTAGCCGCCAGTTAGAATCCTCCCTGGACGGAAGGCAATAGAACGTCAAGGGAATTGAATACTCCACTGGCGCAGTCCTCGGACGCTATCGGCGGGCTCATACAAGATACACCTTCGCTTTGCTCCGGAATATGTGTATACCTGTTAATTTAACTTACAGACTATGTAAAATACTGAACGCTGGTGGTGGTGGGCAATGACCAATGCGAGATAAAAGTTCCCACGCTTGATCACTTGATCAAAAACCGATTCAGACTGACCCAGAACTCGCGGTAAGGTTTTGGGGGGTAAGAACAGCTCGAATTTTCGTGGAAACAAGAGATAGCAGTCTCCAGGCCAGATTTCTTGATTTCGACGATGTTTTGGAGAGGGTTTGATTTTGGCCGGCAAATTTAGTTTTTCAGCAGCAGAAGCCAAAAGTTGCAAAAAACAAACTGGAGGCTGCAGGTGGTCAGGGAAGGGTGGGGGCTGCAAATCAGCGAGGGGCTGGAAGTCTGTAGGTCCTACCCCAGTGATGACAATGGGAGGATTGACATTTGCGCGAGTACTGTAGAGGTTGTGGAAGAATGGGAAGAATGGGAAATCCGCGACAATTGCATCTGTAATTTATATAAGATTGTTTGCGGACAAGAGCTGTAAAGAATATCTACCCCACAAATTTTTGACCTCAGGCGTAGTCGTACCATCGGGACCGCATCAGGGAGCTGAGGATGTATGAACTGGGAGCGAACTGCTTGGCATGTTGGGGCCGGGCTTCGGCGATAATTTTCTAGGGCGACTTCCTTTTTGGGCCACTAACGGTAGCGGCCCAAAAGGGAATTTTCAGCCGATGTCGCCGGAGGAAGGTGATTTTTGCAGGTTTTTGTATGGGCAAGTCAATACTATGAATGTCTTTGCTGTAATCTTACAAGCGCTCGCCGGCGCTTCGCGCCGGCTCCCACTCCTGCCGGAATGATAGATTAAAAGCGGAGTTTAAAAAGCTTCAGACAGACAGAATGGCTTAATTTTATAAAGAGGAAGAATACCCCGGACGGACCGGCTGTTTGCCGGCCGCTTTAGAAGAGCATGCACTACAGCGTATTTATTCGGCGACTTGGTTTCGAACCCAGTACGTGCTACTCTTTACTTCTGTTCAATTCGAAGGTGGCCCGAGGTTTCCCGGAGAAGGAACTATGGGTATCCGGAAGATGCGCCGTTTTGTGAAGAGCATCCTTCAACTTGGGTTGTCTCGGGAATGGTCCTTAGTGTTTCAAAACAAAAATCTAAGTTTCCCAGGGCCGTATCTCCAGCGCTACAGTGGTTCTGCATGAAAGCACCGGAATTTCCATATATGGTAACTTAGATCATGCCATCAAAAATACAGAGACGCGATGCCCTGCACCGTCCTTGTGACGATTTGAACCGACTCTTCCTCTTGTACTTATCTTCAAGTTCTATGTAGTCACACCATATAATTGATCTCTCCCCATCTGAATTTTGAATCCATGGGAGAGGAGCAGAAAGTAGAAGAGTTTCAGATTGCTCACACACACCTAAAGGTTCAGCGCCCGCCTCGAAGAGGCCCAATCCAAGTCATGTTACATAACAAACGATGGGCCAGAGCCGAAGTTGGGGCATCAAGTTGAGGCAGAAGTTGGGTTTTTCAAGCAAAGCGGTCCGAGCAATTTCCTGCACGCCGGACTGCTCAGAATAGGGCTGGCTATCATCTGGCAATTTGCTGCATGCAATTTGCTCTCCATATCAAGTCACGCATTTTTGACCGTGCGAAAATCAACGGATTTGGGTGCCATAAGCAAACACTTGACTGATTTAAGCTTTTCGCATCAAACCTGAAATATCCCCGATATGGGGAGATCCCTGACTCCTGGTTTATTGACTAAAGCATTCGAAGCAATTTCTAGCAGGCCAAACTACTCAGAATATGGCTGGGTATCATCTGGCAATTTGCTACATGCAATTTGCTCTCCATATCAAGTCATGCATTTGACTGGCAGGCCAGCCAATCTCATCGAAGATTAGCAAACACTCAGGTTTTCCGGATTCTATTTGGCAACACCATCTCAAAGGTGGGGTTGCCAAAGAAGCCGGCTTGCCAATAGAATCATCTAAAATGAATGATTCGAACAAAGTACAGTGGTGCTTGATTTACTTGCACCATGGTGGGTCACCACATTGGGGCATTCACGTCCTCTAGATACTTTATCTAGGCCTTGGAGCTTGGATTTTGACGGAGAAAAGCCAACATTCAAAAGCTCATGCAAGGACCCGACCACGCCTCTTAACTCCCGACATCCCGGATGCTGACATGTTTTGGGGATCCGCGGGTTCACTGACTGGATTCTCAACGTGCCAGTCGAGCTGAGCATTCAGAGAAGCAATTGTAAGGTATCCATTATGTCCGCGTTTTACCTGCAACACTGCGTCGAGCTCCATGACCACTTGATAATGATCAATTTTGGAATCGCATTTCTCCTCGTCTCAACATCTCTTGGGAGACCGATTCGCGCGGCTTTTTTCCTCTGCGAGGGCGGCCGACTTTCGGGACTTGGTCTTCCGCGGATGTGGAAGATTCTAACTTCAGAGCCTGCCCTGGAATTGCTTCATTAGACAGCTACACTGAAAAGTGGTGAAACACCACCTAACTCTGTGTCCTTTCTTTGTCGACAGACCTTTTTGGGAATTGGCGAATTCTAAGAAAGTCAAATGGATCAGCAACAGAGCTTCCGTGTTTCTGAAATACTTGCAGCAGTCACTCCGTGTGACGTGTAAGCATCATTCGGGCCTGCCGGTTGTTCAACTCGTGGTTGATAGAGAGCAAAATGAGCATACAACTCTTTGCCTCTCTGAGCGGGCCTTCTGGACAGCGCTTCCCTCCGTCGTGATTCCTATTTAGGTGCTGGGTCCACAAAGTCCTCAAGTGCTTGTACTGTGACCTAAAAAATGTTGAGGAACGGATTAGAAGGAGGAGATGATGGACTTTTTTTCGCCTGGAAGCGGTCTTTTCGGACTACTTGACCGAGGTTTTCCGCCCAAAAACGTCATCCACAAGCTCCACATTTCGCCTTCGCGCGGGCCTTGTTCTCACCGTGCGATCAGAATCCAGCATTAGGAAGACTTGGTCTCGTAACTTTGGCACAGTGTCAGTCTTAAGGAATGGGCGCCCTCGCGATTGCAAAATCTGAACAAGGGAGGGTTTGGTCAAGCGCCAGACGTCCGTTCGACTGAGCGCCGCCTCAACCGTCCGCCTAAGTGGTGATGAGAAAACCAACATCCAACTCCCCTCATTTATGAGAAACACGCAACGCCCGACCTTTTGCTCTTCCCCGCGTTCGAGATCTTTGTTCGACCGTTCGTCTCCGCGGTCGGCAGCTCTTTCGAGGCCTTTCTCTTGCTATTTTTCATCTACCTCGATTCACGTTTCAAGCGTTTGGTATGACATTGGAATGTCAAGTTAACTCACGGTGATTACAGTGTTAAATCTTCAAGAGCGAGGGCTTGGATACGCACTCAGAGCGTGAAGGAACCAGCCTTGGTTTTCTCATCAGATAAAGTGGCGCCAATATAATCATTGCGGGACCCATAGGGCCATGACCCGGTCCTCATCATACGCGGTTAGTGGTACCACAGTGGTGGCCAGAAATAATGCACGCGTTCGTTTGGTTGTGTTCCATAGGAATATGTAGAACAGTTAAAAAACACAAGGATCAAATCTTTGTGCTGTAAACAAAAACTCGTTCCCTAAGTGCGCAAGACATCGGGTCGCATGTGAAATGTGCAGAGTCATCGCCAGATGACCAGAAATAGAATCTGAGAGAAAGAGGATAGAGAATGTGTGGGTATATATAAACAAGGAACAAAGAATAAGTGGAAGAGTGAAATAAAATTCCATTGCAGTGAGAGGATATTTTGGATTGGAAGGCCTAACTGGCTCGGGACTCATTGGCGACGTGCAAGGCAGTTGGTGCTTCCACAATGATAGATGTGCATTGGGGCCTGGGGGCTTACCCACTGTCCTCTCAAGGGATGTGCTGATGCTGCTCTAAAAGCATCATGACGTCGATTGCAGAACGCTGGAGGCATAGACGAGCCATCCGGGGTAAGCAACATGCTGTGGGTTCAATGCTCAATATTTGATACGCGGTTAGAGTCGCTCACGAGCCTTTAGAGAGTGGCCCTATGCCCAGTATCCGCAGGTCTGGCGCACAAGACCTCGGGAAACCAATCATCAATGAGGAGGACTGTGCGAAGGATAGCCAATGACTTCGATGTTGTTCTCGCGTGCGTACTGAAGAAACACCAGCGTGTAGTGCGATGAGTGATCATCAACAAGTAATAGCCTTCGGCGACCAGCTGCTTTGGTACGTGTACGTTTGTCGAAGTCCTTGTACCACTCGACACTAATTTCGCCGTCCGTATATCCCTTCTTCGAGTACCCAAGGCTGCGCCAATGAATCAGCAGTGTACAGTAAAATTTCTAGAGATTCACGAAGCATTGAGAGGGTTATCTTGTGCCCAATTAACCTGGAATCCGTCCCCCTCGTAGATAATTTCGGGTGGAATGCCGGTTCCGTCTCCGCAGATAGTGACGAGCGCGGTGACATTCTCTCAATTCCCGCTTCGTTTTTGGTGCTGGGTCTTCTTGCCGCGAGCACCAATGACGCGCTCCTTCTGCCCAACTCCGAGCTGGAAGCTTGACTCGTCCGCACCGTAAATCAGCTCCGCGGGAATTCTGTCATCTCCGCCTTTCCCTTCAATGACCCGCTCCAAGAGGTCGAAATACTCGGCCTTGGTCGTGGCATTGACTGCGCGAGCACGGGACTTGTCGAGTGCGCGCGACCAGTACGTTCCAAGCCGGTCAGAATGGTCCGACACAAAGCCTTTGGTCCACTGCTTCCCGACACCCGCCTCGGATGATTTGTCGCCCCAACGCGCTCTGGCAAGCTGGTCAACATGTTCTTTGAGCCACCGGTGGCTCAGAGGGAAACCCCGGTCCGCACACGCGATCGCAAATGCGACAACAGTCTCTGCTTCCTCTTTGGTCAGCCAGCTCTCGTGCTCGTGGGCCTCCTTCCTGCTCTGTCCGCCGTTGACGCGCCGTTGTAATGTGGACTTTGAGAGTGTAATCTTCTTCTTGTCCTGCTGAAAGCTACAAACAACCGAGGTAAGTTATGTTTGTAGCGTCTGTCTAGCTGAAAGCACTCTTTCTTGGCTTGAGCAAGCGCATCATTGAGACTCGGCGCTGGTGTCGAGGAGGAGCCGTGACCCTCTGTAAAAATCTGGATGGCGCGCTGCATCCATTTCTCGTTGAGAGCTGCATGCTCTTGTTCCTGCTTGCGCCTGGATTTTGCATGAAGGATCATCCTCCAGGTGAGGTGACTGCCAAGAGGAAATTTTCGGCCGTGTTTTGATTTATTTCCTTAAGCCCTCCTCCCGACTAAAACTCGTCCATTATGACAGACAAAGGTGCGTGGCTTCATTCAAGCAGTTCCAGTAAATTACTGAGTGGCTTACTATGATAACATTCTAGTGAATTCACAGTTGGTGGAGAGAACAAAGTTTGAAAGCAATCTGTTGGACCCAAAATTCCGATTGATAAGATCTGTCCTTGCAGCACTAAATGAGAGGATTGCTAGAATCAAGCTCAAACAAGTATCAAATAACGAGGCTAAATTTCTGACAAGCAATCAACCGAGACAAATCCAAATCGACACTGAGATTGACCTAATGTTTGAGTGCCCAGGTGTATTGATATCACAGGGATCACAGAGATTTTTCTACAGAACTATACAGAAACTCAAGCCAAAACCGCACCGCAAAGCCACATTCATCAACCTGGATCGAATCCGATGCTCCATTGAAGAAGTTTCAAACTATACACCATCTGATCAGACAATCTGGAAGTCTGTTCGATCCACAACCTTTTCGCGTTTAACTCGAGAGTTCCTCTGGAAATGCATACACAACACATTCAGAGTCGGTCAAGGTGCGGGCCCGTTAGCACCGTCCCCGAGCGAAAAAAAAAGCCGTGCACTCCCGTAAATCCTCAAACGCGCGCCACTCGCACTAAACTCCGGACTGGAAAAGAAACTAAAAGTAAAACTCACTGAAACGGAGGCAACGACGCCGGAGGCTGCTGTTTTGTCGCAGGAGAGGGGTGGTGGGGGGCGAGTTTTTCGACCCGAAGAGAACGCAGAGGACATTTTTCGGGCACACAAACACAATTTGCTGAAAAAATCTGTACTCATTGCACTTCGGAATGAACAGGAAG
Organism: Mycena olivaceomarginata; assembly: GCA_029378375.1. NCBI lineage: Eukaryota > Fungi > Basidiomycota > Agaricomycetes > Agaricales > Mycenaceae > Mycena > Mycena olivaceomarginata. The sequence continues at coordinate 43,769 of JARKIC010001941.1, forward strand.
CAAAATACTCCCGAATATGGAAATATTGCACAACCCGGGTTGCCCGGGATTAATTTTTGTGTTCGCCACACAGAGGACGCCTTTCAGGCACACAAAGCCAATTCCCCCAAAAAGTCTGTACTCACTTCTGAATGAACAGGAAGCAAAATACTCCCAAATATGGAAATATTGTTAGCCGGTGGTTAATTTTTGTGTTCTCTGCACAAAAGCCTCGTTTCAGGCACACAAAGACAATTCTCCCAAAAAATCCGTACTCATTCCACTTATGAATGTACAGGAAGCAAAATACTCCCAAATCTGGAAATATTGCACAACTCAGTTCGCCCATGGTTAATTTTGTGTTCAGCACACAGAGGACACCTTTCGAGCACACAAACACAATTCCTCAAAGAAAACCGCACTCATTCCACTTCTGAATGAACAGGAAGCAAAATACTCCCAAATCTGGAAATATTGCACAACTCAGTTTGCCCATGATTAATTTTTGTGTTCAGCACACAGAAGACACCTTTCAAGCACATGAACACAATTCCTCAAAGAAATCCGCACTCATTCCACTTCTGAATGAACAGGAAGCAAAATACTTCAAATCTGGAAACATTGCACAACTCAGTTCACCTGTGGTTAATTTCCATCACCGTCACTCGTACCTATATCAACTCGTGTATGATAGCGGACATCACTTCATGACAACCCGGAATTTTGGCTCTTCCCCTCCAAGATTTGAGATTCAGGACCAGAATGGGCAGGTTTATAGGTAAAATTTTCATTTCAGAAAAAACAGAGGTGGTTTGACCGTGGGAAAAAAAAGCGCGAAATCTTGGCCAGAAATTTCTAAAGTCAATGTACTTCCGTGGCCTCCAGCATGATCTTGACCCGCCATTTACTCAGATTCAGTGAATAAAATAAGCCATTGGCATTCCTGTGGCCCTTGGATGAGTGTTTTACAACTTTTTAGATACCAGAATGCGCGCCAGTAAACTCGAAAATGAAATTGATGCGGCTACACAGCCACCGGTTACTTCGGCTACTACCGGCCCGCCATCAAAAGCGCGAAATCTGTTTGAGAAAAAGAAAATTTTCAATTTTCAAACTTTTGACCCGGGGAATATGTAAAGGGCCTTCTTTTAGTACCATTTACACAGTTCAATTCATATTCAGGTAAAATCTGAGTTACTAGTAAGGATTTCCAAATTGGGACAAAAAAAAAAAAAAAAACTTGTCACGAAGTGATGTCCGCTATCATACTAGGGAGGTGTTCACGCACCTCTTCGATGCTCTCTGCAGCCCGGTGAAGCAGGTGACTAGTGGATTGGTGCAGTTTTGGGTGGTGGTTTGCCCTAAGAAATAGCTGAAATGTTTGGCACCAGCAAGCATGGTTTCTTACACCTATTTGAGCCAAATTACCCATGAAACTGGTGTATAAAGTCAACACTGGCACGAATAATATCTACAGCATTTTTTTTTCGCATTTTTTGGCCGACATCGGCGGCGGAGGCGGCGCTCCTCCAGATTGATGAAGTATTCGCATGCAATATCGTAAGTTGTGACCTCATCAATATCATCCACCTCAATTTTGAGAGTGAAATCAAAGTCTTGTTTAGGTTCATGCTGCTCGAGTTCCATTGCAAGTGCCTTGTCAGTGTTTGCAAATCTGCCCATATTCAGTCAACCACCTTGATCAGAGAGTATGGTGCTCACCGTTCGCCGTAGTGTGAATCCACACAGGAAAGAATGAATACATGGCTGCATTGACAATTCACTGTTCCAGTGACGGCCATGTTCTTGAACTTCCTTTTGTCTTGCTTATTCACCACCTTCAGATAATTGCAGGTGGACTTCTATGGGTGAACATCAGACTCAATATGTTGGATCCGCGCAGAGATCAGTCAGATTGCGAACCTCTTTTGAAACCGGAATTTTTTTGAGATAGTCCTTGTACTCAGAGTCGAGTAGGAAGTATCCACTACCGGCGCAGAGGGAAATATCATCTGGATCCGTATTCTTGTTGAATTGATTGCATTGAAAGTTTCCATCCAATGTCCTCTGGCTCTGATTGAGGTTTCTTGGCCCGACATAAGTTTTGTGAACCCTTCAGTGCGAATGGTATACCTTAGGTGATGGGGAGTTTTTGGACAGCAAGGGTCCGAATTGAACCCGGGCTCTGGGCAGGCGGGGCACCATACAAGGAGGTTCCCTTTTGGACAGTGTGACAACATAGCATCTATCGCATGAAGCTGGCCGGTTCGCTTTCGCAGCGTTAGGAGATTGAAAACACGAACCACACGCAGAAATGCAGCGTAAGGGTTCTTCATGTATGTCCGATTAGTGTGTATCACGACTCCTAGCAGGACATGAACATACCGGAATACAGAGCCAAAACCCGGATCCGAAAAAAAAAGGTTGACCCCCTGTTTTACAGCCGGGAGAGATAATTTCAAAGTTCCCAGTGTGCCAGGGTACAGTATATAGCCTGAAATGTATCCTCAAATATTCTCAAGATTTTTGATTGAGCAGTTGTATGACATGGCCCCTGTACTTATTTGGCCGAATTCCGAGTTTGATCTAGATCCGAAAAATGCCGGTGATGTAAGATCACAGTGACGTCTAACACACCACACATCAACTATACACGCACAGATGCCTCTCTCACGCAATACCAGGGACTGACCATCTACAAAATGTCATAGATATGAATGACCATGTTTTTTGTGTAAAGCATTGAACTCTTAATCGCAACTGACGAAAATTTCCCAGTTTTGGCAATTGTTTGATTTTTTGTGCGCGCAGAACAGTGGGATGGACCCCGTTTTTTTGCACCAGAATACTTCTAGTCCTTGCAGGTGATCTACGGAAAATACCCCAGCTGAGAGGCCCCACGGATGCCGCTCAAAATGGGTTTTTTTCGGATCCAGGTCTTTTTCGGATCCGGGTTTTGGCACTGTATCAGCTGTGAACGAGTTGTCAGAAAGCCGCCAGATGGCTGCAATGTAGTCATATACTGCTTTCTTGGACTCGAGGTTGTGCAGCTGGAATTGTTTGAGCACATTCAGGGTGAATGCAGAATGCGGGTGTAAAGGCCTTGCCCTTAAGGAAGCCCTCAATTTTGTTGAGTTACAGCTCATCACCGTGAGAAGGATTTGTTGCAGACTTTTGTCTTGAAATTCAAGATTCACAATGTTTCGTTACTCATCGGGAGTTTCAACATGCAAAACTCGAGTCCTCCCTACTACCTTGCCGCCAGAGCAATAGTTCTGGCCACATGCAACGTACCATTTGCACTACGATTTGATGCCGCCACCCTGCGGAACTCCCTCACTCGGCCCCAACAAATATATATGGTGAGATCGAGTTATATGGTACATTGATTTTCGAAGGCCTAGATCACCGGATTCTCGACTGGCGGGAAAGGTTACAAAAAAAATTATGTTTGATCAAATGCGTCGGGTTCTTCATCGCTATACACATATCCCCTACACACATCCTGTAAAGATTTCAGTGGACAAAGAGTCTAGGCGAGACTCACAATGTTCTGCGGCGCCCTGCTTTGCCTCTTTCATTAGTAGCTTTTGCGATCTTTTTACGATAGCGATATGGGACTGCTTGCCTGGTGTCTGAGTTATTTCCTTGGACAATTTCATCGGGGCCCACCCCGACAACGTTCCTCGTTTGGTTCATGGACGGATTTGATTCTTCCGTACTAGGTGGTGCACTTTATTTGCTGTTCATCTCAGCGTTTGATTTTCTCTGCGTCCACCAGTTCATGATATTGGCGGCATTGTACTTGACTTCGGTCAAATCTCCTGGAACCGTCCTCCATGAGATTCAGGGGGGGACTCTCAACAGTGAGGTACATACTGCGATCCTTGAATATTATCTGGGATGCGGTAGTGATCATAAGTGCACTTTCGGTCGAAGTTATCTGAAGAACTGGATCTTCACTGACTGCCGGATCATGCCGTATGCGACTCTTTTGAGGCTTCTGGACAAGGTAAGTGTGCATGCCATAGGTGGTGAAGGACAAAACATGCATTACTGCAGCCACCATCCGGACCCACTGAGAATACGAGTCTCTCGACCGTTCCGTCCTTCATGCCAACGAAAAGTTTATTAGATTGCTTCATCGAAGCTGCGGGGTTATCCCAATGCAAAGCAGAAATTGGCGAGTGGAATTCCAGACCGAGGATGTGAGTACCACGAGTGAGTGAGAAAATATTTATATGCCCGTCTCGTCCCCCGCATGCCATTAGATCTCCATCGATCCCCACTTCGATGACAGCAGGGTAGACATGGGGGGGACGAAAAAGGAATGAGGTGGATGCCATTACCAACTCACAGTTAGTTTCCTGAACTAGTCAGATTTTATATGGTGAGGGGCGGCCACAAGAGCTGCCCGCCCGTACCTTAACCGTCACGTCCCTCAAGCTTCCCTTAGTCCGTTTTTAAGCGCATATTTGGGACGTATATTTGGAACACATATTACAATGTTCTACCACACACATTTGACATTCCAGGGTGCCACTATCGAAATGAGAGAAAAACAAAGGAACCACCACAGCGACAGCACCGTGCGCTACTGCGATTATCCTGGTATTTGCACTGCAGGAATGGCTGGAATCGGTCAGAGGGCACAATTTTGGATGTATTTCAAAGTGCATTACTTGATGAACCGAGTCCAATTACCTACAAGCGTTCAACTGAGAGCTCTGCAGCCTTTCTATGCTGTATGCGGTGGTGGGCGTATCGTTCGGATCTTCGTCCATGTCTAGTTGAAAGATATAAGCAGCTCGCTCCCCCAACAATTTACCCGCGTTTCTTCCGTGAACTGAATAATGGTGTCAGTGGCAGAAGCTTGAAAAGGTGGGGCCACTAGCATCAAAAATCTGCTCGAAAGGCTTGAACTGGGCAGTGGTATAGGAACCAATACGGACGTACCCGGTGTATATTCCCAACACTTGTCCTCGCATTAATGCTTCCGCCGTCCTAACACCCCGTCCCCGTTTTGCAGTTTTGAAAATTTCGATTGGAATTTGACGGGGACATTGAGTGACGCGGTCGATACAGCGACTTCGGCAAGAGCAGCTCTATAGCGAAGATCAGAATTCATCTGCAAAACGGGGATTCGGCCGACTTCTGTACATTCAATGATCTTCGAATTTGTGTCGAATTTGAACAGTCCCTTTCCCGTGCCGTTGGCTTATTAAAGCTGTACGCAGAATAGAAAATACCTGGGATGTGTAGGGAGCATCGTTGGTTTTCACGCTGCGGGGGTAAGCTTGGGCTTCCCCCGGGGTCGCTGGCCTGGGAATTCCAACATCGCTGGAGGTCAACTATGAGCCCATCGTGGAAAAACTAGAACGCAACAACGAGCGTACTGTATATAATCGCGTTCCAAGTACGTGAAGAGCCCATTAACGCCGGGAGGGACGGCCTTGTCATCTATCTCATTCACGAAGGTAATTTTGGCCGATTGTGGTACGCCGGCTTCGTAAGCAATCCTGTTCCACACATCCGCAATGCATTGACGACTACGGCGTCGAGATGAGATTCCGGGGGACGGGGAAGAACTGGTAAACACACTATCTCTGATTCATCTCAGCATCGGTGGGCCTCGGTATCCATTGGCGGCCTTGCGAGTACGAGGTACGAGGTAAGTTATGTTTGTAGTGTCTGTCTACGAGAGACTACCTTGCGAGAGGCCAGTTTTGATGATGGCTGTGGTTGCCGGTGGCCCGAAAGCACGGCGTGCATACCGCTTACTTCTTGGGGTGGAATGCGGGTTAATACCATGCTGGTCGTCGTCGGTAAGTTGCCAGCGAAGCAAAGTCGTCACACAGGCAACGTGGCAACATCAGTCAGTTCAACAGCCGCTTACGGAAGTTGTGCAGCTCCGGCCCGAGCCAGAAGCGTGCGTGGCTTATTTGTTCTGATTCCTCGTCTGTTTGGTGCATCACATGGCATCGTCAGAACTGGGCTTGAAACGAACCTACTGAAAATCAACCGCGCAGCTCCGAGCGAGGGACCTGGGGGACCTAAGTTGCGAATAGTCGCTGAGGTTTCGTTCTGCGACAAGCGGTAGACACGTTCCATCCATCGGAAAAGGCCGCCAGCAGTGTACTGGGTGGGAGTACCGAGTCTCGTTCCTGCCGATGGGGATGTTGGAGTGGTAGATGGCAGCGAAGGGAATGAGGATGGTACAGCCCGGCGGAAATTCGAGGATAAGCTTGGCATCCCACAGGATAAGGTAACCGCCACGCTTGTAGTCGAATTTCCCGAGAGCTGTGCTGGCGCACCATCCAAATGCAAGGTTTTGGAAGTCCTGGTGGCCGAGAGCACACGTCTGTGGCCCCAGATTGAAGGTACAGGCGGAGAAGACGCCGTTGAGGAATGGGCGGCGGAGTTTGGGATATTTCTTGTAAAAGACCGACATGTATTCAACATACATGTCATACAGGCTCGGCGCCCAGTTTGCAAAAACCCCTGGCACAAAAGGGTCGGCAAACTAAGTGGTGAAGACACAAGATTTTCACGTACCAGTGGCAAAGCCAGCAAGACGGATGAACGCGCTGTTGCTGAGGAGGGAGGCAAGGATAGCGGCGTTGATGATACCATTGACCAGCTCCCCGGGCTCAACCTGTCCGCCGCCCATGGAGGCACCAAAACTGAGCTGGCTGAAGTTGCCCCGACGTTGGAAGTAGCGCTCGTAGGAGAAGGACGCGTCCTTGTGCGCCTGCTCGATCGGCATGCCGCCGTAAACGGCCCAGACCTTCTCGTTTGCATTGGTGATCGAGTTTGACTGTGCAATGCAAATAAAAGGGTGTCGGTATTTGGAAAGAATGGAAGGGATGAAGACGCACGGGCCGAGGTATGGAACATTCGTGAATCCCTCCATACTTGCATGCGGTCCAAAAAAATCATGCAGGGTGTGTGTAGGGGAAGGCCGGTGCTCCACCTGCCCTGCCTCTCCCTCATCGTCGCAGATGCCAGAGTCACGGATGCCGACCCAACCAGTGGCGGCAACACCGACCTTGCTGAACTGAAACGGCGCCTTGATGGGGGAGCCGGCTTTGAGCAAGTGGCGTGGGTGGTGGGCACGGGCGTCGAGGGGAGCGTCTGCTTTGAGCTTTGCAGCGGCACGCTGAGCGTCGCGTTTCTGCTTGGAACGGAGCTTGTCGTAGCTCTTTCGGTCGGTGGCAGGCGGCCGCTCTGAGGAGGGGACCCAGTTGATGGTGGTGCACGACTCGGTGGTGGCAGTCACATCGGTGGGTGGGCCGCTGTCGAGCTCGGTGAGATCCTCAGTGTGGCTGGCGTTCAGCTCGAGGGAAAGAGTAATGGCACTGGCTAGGTCAAAGGTTTAGCTGCTGATGGCTTCCCACCCACTGGAGAAATAGCGTCCAGAGGGTGCGGCAAAGACATTTAGACATGTCTGGCGAAAGGTCTTGCAAATTGGCCGACAGCGACAATCCACAAATACTGTTCTGTCCACAATCCACAAATGTTGTCCACAAATCAAAATGCATAACAGCCGCGAATGCAGTTGTGGATTTTGCGACAGAAATGAACCCTATTTGCGTGGGGGCAATCGTATAAATGGAGGGGATGAGACGGGTATGTAAGTGACAGCTCATGTCGTGGAAAACAAAGGAACGCACCTCGCCAGCCAGGTGGCCGTTTCCATCCTTTACCTCCTTGCATAAAACATTGAGGTCGTCCCCAGTTCGCAGGTCCAGCGGCAGTTTCCCCCCATGCTGCCGACATATTCCCACAACTTTGTTTGTGCGGTTGTCGTACCTGGCCCACTTTTCGGTCGCGATCTCGTCCGGCATGAGAACCTGGTGAACTCTTCCGGAGTGGCATCGAGGCAAGAGTCTATGATGTACTCGATTTCCTCGATTCGTGGACGGCCGGCAGAGGGTAGGAGAGGACGGATAATGGTTTTACGCCGCAGTGTGGTAAGACTCGTAAGACCCATCGCTTGGTGGGCAATTTTGGCGAGTTGTCCATTTTTGAAGCATGTGAAAGACTTGCATTTTGAGCGGTATGACTGAATGCAAATTGATGAATTTTAAGCATATACCCTGGCATTTTGAGGTGCGCAGTGAGACACATTTTGAGTCACGTGAAAGGCTTGCATTTTGAGCAACGTGACTGAATGCAAATTGAATTGTTAGTGCTGTATACTCTGGCATTTTGAAGCACGTGAAAGGCTTGCATTTTGAGCAGTGTGACTGAATGCAAATTGAATTATTAGCATATACTCTAGCATTTTGAAGCACATGAGGGGCTTGCATTTTGAGCAGCATGTTGCACGGAAGATCCAGCCAATTTCGGCCAGTTGTGGGGGCGTACTCACTGGAATTAGATAGCCCTGGCCGTTGCGGTCATTTGCATCCACTTGGCTTGTGCTCCGGGCCATTATTGGGCAAGTTACAGGGCAATCAGTGGGACGCATTTTGAGGCATGTGAAAGGCTTGCATTTTGAGCAGCGTGACTGAATGCAAATTGAATTGTTAGTGTATACCAAGAGTGTGCGTGAGATCTGGATCTTGGCTGCCATCAAAACCACGCGACGCTCTAATGAGTGATTCCCGAGAGTAACCTATTGGCGAGGAGCTCGATGCGAGTTTGCGTCCACCCGGGTGGAATTCAAGGTCTCGTACATGGCCGGCGTGCCCCTGCAAGCTATGGACAAGCTCGGAAGAGACTACGTCGTACACGTGGATGTCACCCCCCAGCCACCGTCGCCACCCAGCGTGATGTCACCCATCATTCTTCTCCATCGGCTCCTCCTCGACGTCGTCTTCCTCGTCATCTACGGCTGGGAGCTGCGGCTTTTTACCCAGCTTTGGCTTGGAAGGCAGGTCCTTCTTCTTGGTGCCCAATTCCGTCAACCCAGCACACTCCTTCTCCCATGCCTCGGCAAGCACCCAGTTCAAATGGCAATTGAGGGTGCATAGAACTTGAGACATGATCTCCGAGGTCTCAATACCATCTCGGACTTGCGGTATACCCCGAAAACTCCAAAATATCTGAAATATGTCAAATTTGAAAACTTACCCCTGGGATTTGGTCTTTTAACATAGTGTTGTGACACCATGGAAGACTCTAAACCCAAGTTTTCAGACCATTCAGTGCAACATTGGACGACATATAAGCGATTACATTTCTGCATCCAATCGCTGCATTAGTGCAGCTCAAGTTCCTTCGGCGTATGCTTGGCGTCGGATCCCGTTCGATGAAAGCGGTGTCGTTTTCTGAGACTGGAATATGGCCCATACGATATCGAAGAGTACAGTATAGTAGGGTTCCTTGGATAGTGATACATCCTTGGATAATTATTTTTTTAAAAGCTCGTACCATCCTCCCAGGCCATACTTCCGTTTCACAGTACATTGTATACCCTAGGCCCACCTTCTGAATTAATTTCAGGCGCAGAGGCGCGTTGGTGCTTGAATGGGAGGTGATTTGGTACAAATCACTGCCTGATCCGGTCATCAATCACTTTCCTTCTCGTCGATTGTGCATTAATCCGGCCACTATGGGTCTGAAAATATTTTGCTTATGAAATTTCATCCTTTTAGCTATAATCTGCTCCTCAAGGGCGAGGCAATCCGCCCGAGATTGACGCGTCTAGAATTGATACAAGATCACGCACACAGAAGCGTGACATCTTGGTTTGTTGACACACTTTGACACGACCATCATCCTTCTTCCTGTCGCCGTGCCGCTGTCCGTGGCATCCGGCTCTTCTCCATGGTCTCCCACGCTAAATCCGACCGTGTCAAGGGCCACGAGAATAGCCGCCGAAAGGAGCTGAATGTCAAAGCTGCTTTGCACGAGTACGAGAGGGAACAGGCGAAACCCGTGGAATTTGGGAAAGCAAAGTCTATTAAGGCTATTGCAGAGAGTCACAATGTCCCGTATGCTACTCTACACCGACGCATACATGGAGGCCGAGTATCGGGGGAAGCGAATCAAGAGAAACAGAAGCTCACGGTTGTCCAAGAGTGGTCCCTCGTCCAGTTCATCCTCGAGGCAGCCGAAAGGGGATCCCTCCTCTCCCATGCTCAAATCGTGCAGTACGTCGATGCCGTCCGCCAAGCCACACTCGGGGCAGATTGTGAGGGGGTGGGAGTGAAATGGGTCTTCGCCTTCCTGGATCAACACCATCACGAGCTTCGGCCCTTCTGGAGCAAGGCACTTGATACCCAACGGGCGCAGAGCTTGAATCCCGAAGCTGTCAAATCCTGGGTCGCGTTAGTGCAGAAATATGTGGTGGACATGGGAGTATCACCGGATAGGGTCTATGGGATGGACGAGAGCGGGTTTCTGACGGGTTACACAGGGAAAGAGCAGGTGATTGGGGCACGGGGAACAAAGACGCAGCACAAGCAGGGTGGCGCGAGCCGCCAGAACATTACCGCATTGGTGACAATCCGCGGCGATGGGAAGATGGTTGTGCCGCTGATGATCATCTTCCCCGGCGTGAATTTCCAGACGACGTGGGGGAACGGGAACACTATCAAAGCATTGTGAGTCTATTCAGAAATTGTACACAACGGAAAGACTCACCTCGTGCCGACACATTCAGTATTGCCAAATCCGTCAATGGGTGGACAAACGGGGAGCTTGGATACCTATGGCTCACCAAGGTCTTTGACCCCGCGACCAAGGCCGAGGCCAATGGGCTCCCCCGTGTTCTCCTGCTTGATGGCCATAGTTCGCACTACACGGAGCAATTTGTCAACTTCGCCCGGGCGAATAATATCATCTTATTCGGGTATCCCCCACATTGCACCCACGCCCTTCAGGGGCTCGACGTCGTGTGCTTTGCCAAGATGAAATCGTGCTGGCAGTCGAAGATCGTCGCGTTTGAAGCCGAGAAGATGCGCGAGGTGTCAAAGGCGGAATTTCTGTCGGTCTGGGCCCCGGCGTATGTCGAAGCCTTCGACGAGTCAACAGTTCATGCAGCCTTCAAAGTCACTGGTGTGGTACCTTTCAATCCAAACTTCGTCACCGAGGAGCAGATGAAGCCCAGCATCGCGAGATCGACACGCGCCGAGTTCCCCATGCCCCAGCCTAGTCCCGTGAAGGCCATCGTGGATGCGATGCGTGTGCATCCACCCACGCGGTTCGACCTCTCCCCATCCCACCTTGCACCGGGTACACCGACGCCGCAGACACCGACGGGACCGCCGACCTAGAGACGATGACGACGAGCTTGAAAACATCGACCCTGCACTATTGTCACCTTCAAAACGTGTCCGGACACTGTATGCGCACCTTGGTCGTTCATCCGCAGCTTCCCTCCTCCTCAGCAGCCCCAAAATCAAATCCTACAACAATCCCATCCTCGCACCCGTCATCCAGCATGTCCCGCGCGCTGTCCCGACTCCAGACTGGTCGCTTGCGACGCCTGGGTCAAGCAAGGACCCCTATAACACCCATGGTCAGCTTGAGGCCGAGATTGTAGAGCTATAAAAACAGCTCGCACTTGCGCACCAAAATGTCGAAGTCCGAGACCAAATCATTGAGGAGGGGAATGCAACCATGGTGTACCAGAACATGGGGCTGAGGAAGATGAATGAGGCCCTTCACCAGCAAGAAGAAAAGACGGCAACTGACCGTGCGCGACTGTTCAAGGGGAAGGCGCAATGCCTGTTTTCTGATGAGTTCTTCGAGGCTTTAAAGGAGATTGAGACGAATCGGAGCGCGAGGGAGGCTGGGAAGGAGGCGAAGAAGGTGGAAAGATAGGGAAAGAAGGAGGCAAGGGAGGAGGTTGAGAAAGAATGGGCGGAAATGAAACGGAAGCACGCTGTGCTTGTCGAGGCGTGGGAGAAGGAGTGTGCTGGGTTGACGGAATTGGGCACCAAGAAGAAGGACCTGCCTTCCAAGCAAAGCTGGGTAAAAAGCCGCAGCTCCCAGCCGTAGATGACGAGGAAGACGACGTCGATGAGGAGCCGATGGAGGAGAATGATGGGTGACATCACGCTGTCCAAGGAACCCGAAGTGTGACTCTTCGGCCGTCAAGAGCAACTTTTTTATCTGGATACATTCAACACACTTAATTCCTAAAATTCTACAGCAGTATAGCTCATTATATGTTCTAGTATCTAAAAACTTAAATTCAGATTTTATTTCTTTGCATTGTGGACACGGTAGTGGAAACATCAAAGTGGGTATCCAAGGAACCCTACTATACTGTATACCTTGCTCTCAAGAACTTGTGTTACTGGCTGAAACTCGATGGTGATAGACCCGCCTGGAACGCCCTTCAGGAATCACTAAGGCTAGCTCAGGACAAGGGCATTTCTTGGGTGAACGACCTGCGGATTGTGCTCTCCCGGCTTTACATACCTGTAAGCCTCGACATATCTGGTCCTCTCGAGGTCGCCGCAGTCGAACAGGCAATGGGACTGATTGAAGAATCAATGGAAGCATGGATTGCCAACGAAATTGAGACCTCGGCACGCACAAAGGACCTGTTGGTGGGTCGACTGGAGATGGACAATGATACAGGAAAACTGGCGAAGAAGGCCTTGGATTTTCGTCACTACCTGCGTGTCAAAACCCCGGAACATCGTTTGGCTTTAACGCGGATGGTGCTATCGAGTCATAGTCTTGCCGTCGAGCATCGCAAATGGAAGGAGAGGGGCAAGGATGTGGTCCCAAGGGAATGGAGGAGATGCAGATTCTGCAATGATTTCATCGACCGCACTTTGAACATCGATTTTGTAATGTAGCAAGAGAATAATGGATGATCTGGTCCAGTGGCCGGAGGATAAGCGTGGAAAACGAAGTTTCTTATCTCGTTGCCGCCAGCGCGCGAACAACGAAGATGGGCCGCGCTCGGAATGGTTTCAACTTCCATCGTTGCGACACAGTAATAGAGCAGTAAATGGGGCCATAAATCGGATTGACAAGGTCTCTCAGTGGAGTGCTACCGACTAATTACAAAGCTTTTATACTACGAGGAAAGGTGATTGGTAATTGTATAGTATCTCAGTCAGCAAAGATAACCAGAGAATGCACTGGAACATTCTTCCCGAGGACCATTAGTAATGGCCTGCGGCTTCATATTCCAACAGCCGCGCCCCGAATTCAGTGTGTTTGGCTCACCGGGACCGAAGACGGGAAAACCCATTTGTTCAGAATGACGATTCGGCGCGCGGTCTGCTCGAAGTTCGGTCACCGGCGTGCATACACGACCTTAAATACCAATCACAGTATGTTATTGTATTCCCCTCATACTTTTACGAAATGCAGACTGTCTACGAAGAAAGCCTCGCGCGGAACAGCAAGAAGCTCAGTGAGCTCAAGATACAGATCGAGCTGGTTTGTAAAATGATCTATTCTTCGTTCGCGGTTTTTGGTCTCATTATATAGATAGTTGAACCAACGGTTTCCATCGTTGGCCGTCCAGTCTCTGCTTAACCGGGTGACGAACAAAATCGGATCACTTCTCTCTGTACCCCCCCTCAAGACCAAGCGGGCAAAATCCGAAGCAACCAACTTCACCCGGGATCGAGAAATGGTCTTCCAGGCCTGGAGATGTCATCGCGAGACCCCCACCGTCATTCTGAGCTCGGAGGAGGCAGAATATCTCGCCGATGAAGATACAGTGGGCATGGTTCTGACCGGTGATGACATCGGACTGGAGCTCCGTGGAGAAGTCGATAATGGCTATGCATTCAGCGACGCATCGTTTCGTGAATACTGCAGCGCGAGATTGCTACCCCCGAACTTCCGGATACAGCTTCAAAAAAGCTTCAACTTTGACTTCCTTTCCGCTTCGCCCATATTTTTAAAAATTGAAGAGGAGGCAAGACATATACATACAGTATGACTCGATACTGATGGCAGTGCTGGGAGAATCATTTCACACATAAAAGTGTGTGAAGTTAGGTTAGATATATATGAATCAGAAGTGTAGAGCTCGTATATATGCCATCCACGAGCCCGATAAAACCCTGGTTATATCCTGTAAATCCAAGCTGATTATGCGGCAGTGCACCAGAAATAATTCTGAGGACACAGTTTTGCTTGGAATTTCGCTGGCCATCACCCAGCGCGGCGGAGTTAAAATCGGGCTTCAAATGGGCGCATGCGATAGAATCGCGGGATTTGCCGTTTGCTTTGCATCTGTTTAAATAAGGACGCAATCGCCACACTAGAGGTGCATTCAAATGGCTAGAGGTACATTCAAATGGTGGCCATTTTGAAAAGCATGACCTGACACAACAGAGATGCATTCAATTTCAAATGGCTGTCATTTTGAAAAGCATGACCTGACACACTTGAGGTGCATTCAAAGGGCTGGCATTTTGAAAAGCGTGGCCTGGAACAATAGAGGTCCAGTCAAATAGTGGGCATTTTGAAAAGCATGACCTGACACAATAGAGCTGCATTCAAATGGCTGGCATTTTGAAAAGCATGACCTGGCGCAATGGAGGTGCATTCAAATGGCGGGCATTTTGAAAAGCATGACCTGACACAATAGAGGTGTGTTTAAATGGCGGGCATTTTGAAAAGCATGACCTGATGCAATAGAGATGCATTCAATTTCAAATGGCTGGCGTTTTGAAAAGTATGACCTGATGCAATAGAGATGCGTTCAATTTCAAATGGCTCTCATTTTGAAAAGCATGACCCTGACGCAATAGAGGTGCATTCAAAGCACTGGCATTTTGAAAAGCATGACCTGGCGCAATAGAGGTCCAGTCAAATGGCGGGCATTTTGAAAAGCATGACCTGATGCAATAGAGCTGTACAGTGGTGCTCTAAATAAATGCCTAATTGTAATTTGCACAATTCCATCAGTTTCACTTCGAATTGGCCCAAACGACTTGGTATACACAAATTAGACATGAAATAGAGACCAACCATATACTTGTCCATTTTCCTTTTTTGGTAATCTGCCAGAACAGCTTAATTTTCTAAGTTGCTGAAAATTTACTTTTGGGGGTTACCATATATGGAAATTTGATCTGCGTGACATGAAAGGGCTTAAAAGATAGTCCACATTCATGTCTTGAACCAAAGGAATCCACCATGTGGTTGCTGAGATACAGGGCAGACAAAGTCGCGTTTTTGAGTGAATTTCTTGCAATTTCTTAACTTTTGGGTCAAAATGTGCAACTTGCTTGCCCCGTATCTCAACAACCACATGGTGGATTCCTTTGGTTCAAGACATGAATGTGGACTATTTTTCAAGCCCTTTCATGTCACGCAGATCAAATTTCCATATATGGTAACCCCCAAAAGTAAATTTTCAGCAACTTAGAAAATTAAGCTGTTCTGGCAGATTACCAAAAAAGGAAAATGGACAAGTATATGGTTGGTCTCTATTTCATGTCTAATTTGTGTATACCAAGTCGTTTGGGCCAATTCGAAGTGAAACTGATGGAATTGTGCAAATTACAATTAGGCATTTATTTAGAGCACCACTGTATATCGAGAAAAACGAAATTCCACTGCCAGACTGAAAATATGCATAGAGCAGTGGTGCATGGCTCGATGTGACGAAGGAGGGTGGGTGGTGACCTTGGTGTGGTGACCCGGTAGGTGATAATCATTTCAAGAAAGAGGCCCGTCCAAAAGTTCCTGTTGCGTGGCCATCAAAGTTGGCTGAAAACACATCAAATTTCCCTATTTGGAAGTAGACTTGATTGATTAGGAGTTACAGGTAAAAGAATCAACGATGGTTGAACACATAAGTATTGTACAACGGTGCGATAGCATGGCTATGCAAGACTGAGAGTTAAAAACCGTATATATGGTGAGGGCGAGTGTCCGTGATTTTCATCAAGCTGAGCCCAATTTTCAACCGGCTGAGGCATTGGAGGAAAATCTGCCAAAGACTTGGCCGATCCGTGGAGAGTTGAGTTGAGCAGGTCAAGTCCATAGTCATAGATTTGCTCCTCAGTGGGATTGGGGAACCCTTGTTGATCAACTTGTGACGGACATCATCGCAAATGTTCTCCCTGAAACGATTCCACAATGCAACAGGATCGCTCAAAGGCCAATTCTTCAGAATCGTAGCAAACAGCTGTCGAAGCTGGTGGCCGGTCTGCATAACCGCAGCTCTAGAGCTTCCATTAGGTTCGGAGCAAGCCTGTCTCCGCACCGGCGAGCCGGTGATTCTCAGAATGCCCTGCGAAGCACGTGAATGTCATGTGATGCTGAGAAGGCGGCTTGTTCCGAACCTAAGCTTCCATTCATTGTCATTTTCCAACAGGCCACGTGCAAGGCAAGCTTCCCGGAAATCTGCATGAGAAACACTATCTACAGTGCGAAGGCTTTCAAAGGATGTTGCACCTTTGACCACAGTGAGTAGAGTACGAAGGTAGCTGCAGATGGTCCAGCAAAGTACATGCGCCCAATTGCAAAACCCCGCTCCCTGACCCATTCTCCATGTAAAATGCATAAATATGCCGAAAAATGCATACTTTCAGCTCACGGGCACACGTGGAGGTGTTCTAACTTGGCGGGGAATTTCTATTTAATCAAAGAACTAAAAAATGGGTCGAAAAAGTGAGGGGACAAGGGGGGACACCTGGGAACACTTGTTGCAAATCACATTGTTAGCCACAACTTACAAGATCAAAGAGACTGACCTCAGATCGACTGGAGCCAGAGTACACTGACTGCATAGAGAAGTAAAAAATATCACTTGAATAGATCTGAGACCGTATTTCAATGATGAGATGTTCTGTCTCAATACTGCGGAAAGATCAATAGAAATAGTACATGGATGTTTCCAACCCATATGCATCTTCTAGCGGCCAGTAAAATTATCCTGTTCATTGACAATACAATTGGAGCAGTGTTTGGACCCTTGTTTCTTAACATGAGGTGGACTTGAATGTTATCGGTAGCGGCGGCAAGCGCCTATGACGTTCAAACTGCACATTTAATGTTTCCTAACAAACACAGCTTTTTCCCAATACCCTCACTGACACACAAGCGCACAATTGGTCTTGACCGTCCAGGGCAAGCTGTCGATGCATGGCGCGAAGGATAACAACATGGCGCTATGAAGGGCCAGATTTAAAGTCAACAACGCTGACGTCTGGTGCGTACGTGCCGTCTTTGCATCACAAATGTCCTCTAACCCATCCCATATCGTAGCTTCCTTCCTTTCCGAACTCGCGTCGACGAGCAGTGCACGCAGCGAGGAGGGGATACATAGAAGAAGAACCCCTTCGTGTGCCGGTAACGCGGTTTCCTCATTTTTTTCTGCCTCTTTGACAACGGTATTCTCAAGAATCATTAATCTGAGCATCCAGATACAGTATATTAGGGATCCCCGAACATTTTATGGTCATAGTTGTTACTAGAAAAATGTGCGTCCTTACAGGTTTGAACTCATGCGTGGTCGATCGCACTGGTCCCGATTACGACATTGGTCTCTGCCAGAATATTGCCGTGAAAGACTCCGTTTGTGCCGACGGTAACGGTCTGGCATCATTCAAAAAATCTCCTGCACTCTCTTACACCTGCCTCCAGGCCTAATTCGTTTCAAAATTATAATCCATGCCTTTGTCGACAGCAAGTCTCACTATGTCACCGGAATATGGGTCAGCAACAACAACCGGGCAGAAACTGTGCTCTTTCTTTTTGCCGGATCAAACCCGGATATAGAGGCTATTTCAAGGCAAAATTGGACTTTTTAAATGCACAGCTTGCCCTTCTCCTCCCTCCGTTCATCTGCGCTCCTCTCTCGGCGCCCCTGCACTCCTCCTCTCCATGTACCTGTGCTTCTCTCCTCCGCGCCCTTGCGTCGCTGATACTCGCACCTCGGTGTCATCGTCCTGCGCCAAAATACTTTTTTGATGCAGAATCTCGGCACACTGTTTGGTGACAGCCTGCATTTGTTTGGATTGGCATGGAGAGCCCTGAGCACCTTTTCAAAAGGACCAGGGCCGTCAAAATAAATCCGAAGAGACAGTCTGAACCAGAATTTTTCCTTCTGCGGCTTTACCGCTTTTCAAAATTTGATCTCCACGTTAATCCACGGAATTTCCACCGATCTCCTAGAAAGATGATTCTTCTGAGCAAGGCCTACCCACTGATACGAGCGAAAACTTTGCTAGGGGATGTATAATAGTACAAAGACCATGCATGTTTTATTTTGAGGCTCTACAAGAAGAGATGACCTTGGTAAGATTGAAATTATTCGGCTGTATCATTGATATGTGGTGTATCAATGACCGGTGGATCACTGTACATAGTTAACAATTCAATGTCTCGCATTGGTACGTCTGTAAATTCAAAGCAAGTTCGGTTTGGCCGCGAAGCGCGCTACAAATGTTCTTGGTCTACCTAAGTCTCGTCGACATCAAATAAAAACGGTGACGGCCCGCTCAGCCTCCGACCGATCGGTTGATTTGAACAAACCTCCCACGCACGGACCTTCTGAGGACCCACGACATCAACTTTGGCGTCACTCTATGCCTGTCTCACGCCGCACCACTCGCTCGACGGTGATCCGGTCTACGGCGCCTCAGCCAGGCCATCCCCAGAGTCTGCTTCTAGTCCAGCCTGAGCCTTCACCAATGTCTGTATCAAATCGCACGACTCGCTCCACCCAATCCTCCCAGAAAAGCTTCACCGAGGTCATCGAGATCTTCTCGTCAGACGACGACGACTCAGGCCCGAATCATTCTGGAATCTCAGACCAGATCGGGCAGTTGAAACAGGCAGTTCTAAGCCTCACTCAGAAATGTTCCGATCTTCAAACCGCTGAAGAGGAAGCCAGCGCCGAGTTAAAGCGGGCTCAAAAGGAGTTTGTTGAGCTGAAGCTAGGTTTTGAACGGGTTGCAAGTGCGAGAGCTCTGGTGCGTGATACGTGCACTTCGAATCTTCATCGGTCCCGTTGACCTGAATTGGTTCCGTCAGTGTCGGTTGCATAAGTTCTGGCCAAAGACTGAAATAGCTCTTTCAGGGACTGCGCTATTCCAGCACAAGGTCGCTCACCCAGAGGGGAAGCCAGCCGGCGACAGACTCCCCCATTCATCAGACGCCCGGCTTCGGCCCCACCCGTACTTTGCGGCGATAGTTTATAGCCGTGACTCCCAACCCGAATATTCACTGGATCAGGCGAGTGTTCTGACCCGTACACACACAATGAGCGCTGTATCCGCACCCAGTCTCTCGACGCCCAACATTGCTTCTCCTTCCGCGTCAATGCACTTGGTATCCCATCCTACGGCTTCCTCCCCGACGCTGGACACCCCCTTGTTCGACAGTCCCCCGCGATGGGCAAGGTGGGTGTGTGCGCATGTGGCAAGGAGTGAGGGCCGAAGATGTGCGATGCTCACCGTCTGCCACGGCTGGTATGGCATTTCATCTAGTGCACATGTCGTTGTTCTGTTACCTGTATATTGGTCGACTTGAATAGCATTTATAAGTGCTTGAAAAAGCCTATTGTAAATCGGCTGGGGCGGCCGTGACACCTCAAAAAATTTCGAATATTCATCCGAAAATGGCAGGCAGTGGAAACCTGAAGTATGTCGGTTTCAAGGCGCGCTAACGACAATAATGTGGTTAAAATGTTCATAGATCACAATATTCTTGATATCAACCGACATATGGTATTTATTCAGTGTTGTATCGAGTTGAAACCCCAGAAACGAGCCAGAAAGCCTCAGAAGCAGCAATCAAGACGTCAAAACGGTTAACACCTTAACACTGATCACCACAAGTGCCTAGCTAGCAAAAAATTGGAGTTTTCACGTGTTTTTAGGCCATTTCGTGACTTGTTTGGGACATTCGAAAATGGCCTCGGTGACCCGTGACAGGTACGAAAAAATTCGTAAATTTTGGGCTCTGTGACGCGTGACATACGAATTGAATGAAATACTACAGTAAAGGATGGTGACACTGAACAACTTTGACAGACTGTAGAGGGAGGGACGGCGTGGCGCGTGTACGAGCACGTGTGCGTCGTCTGCACAGGGCTGTCGATGGGCCTCAGCGCGTGCTGCGGGAACTCGTTCGGCTCGTATTCTGCGGCGGGGGGGAGGCAGTGGGGCGCTGTAAGGCTGGGGGGGAACGAGTACAGCATCAACCCATGTACACGAACGAGTGGATGTACCGCACGACGGCGCTGCGCTGTGCCAATGAGTCTCGTCCGGTACTGCCAAACAAAGAGGTGCGTCATACACACTTCGTTTCAATTGCGTTGTCTTACTCATTCTCGCCCAGCTCCGCCCTCTTTTTCTCAACTCCGTGCGTCCTCCTGATCCCGGCCGCCCAAAGCATGTTTTGGAATATTTGGGGGATTTTCGCCTAGAATACTGCATATTTTGCTTTTCCTCGGCGCAGAAGTGCAATGGGTAGTGAACGCGTAAAGCTCACTCTATCTATAACACCTTGTTTACTTTTTACATCTTCCTCAATGCAAGCCAGGTAGGTGGATATGGCATAGTTGACCTTGAATCGTGAGTGCCATTGTTTCTCACAGGTTATAGTATTTGCCCAGACAATATATATACTCAGCCGGAAACTTCCGGTTATGCATGTGATCGTGATTGTATCACTAGTAGACTACTAATACTCATCATCACAAAAAGTATTGTACTATTTCGATCGTTTATTCACGCCATGTCACCGTCACCTCAAGAGTTCACTGGATTAGGTCTTCATTTCTCGGCAATCACCGCAACATTATCATAAAGGGTAGTCCGGCGAATGCCGGGGCGAAAATTGACGTTTTTAGGCCTAATTTGGCCTCAAAACCTCTTTCTCACCATCACCAGCCCCAAATTCATTTTACGACCGATCCTCACCCGTCACCTGAATCATCGGTCGAAATAGTACAGTAACCGGACAATCCGGAATGGGTGTACCACTCGGAAAATTGGGGTCGCTCTGGGCAAATTCTTATTCCGCAATTCCCTCAAGATTTCCCTTGAGCTGGCCTGTCAAAAACCACCATTCAATCTACCCTCCTTGTGATACCGAGATTTTTTGGAAGAAATCTCAATCAAGTTCGTGAGCATGGAATGAGTACCCTGAGAGACCCACAGAAAATTTAACAACCGGCGACTCAAGTTGTATAAAATTTCCTATATTTGAGCTTGCAGGTCTGACTCCACAAGAATATTTTGCTTTTTCCTTATTCAAAAGTGGAATGAGTACGAATTTATTGATGGAATCAAGTTCGTGGGCATGGAATGAGTACTCTGAGAGGCCCACAGAAAATTTAACCACCGGCGACTCAAGTTGTGTAAAATTTGCTGTATTTGGGCTCTCCACAAGAATATTTTGCTTTGTCCTCATTCAGAAGTGGAATGGGTACGAATTTCACGGTGGAATCAAGTTCGTGGGCATAGAATGAGTGCTCTGAGAGATCCACAGAAAATTTAACCACCAGCGACTCAAGTTGTGTAAAATTTTCTGTCAAATTGGTTTGGTTGAAGCATGCAGAAAATGATGGCCGTGCACCCGACACTGTTGCTGCCCTTGCTGCAGCAGCAGCAGCAGAAGCCAATGCCATCCCATCCTTGCCAGTGCCGGCCCCACCCCTGGATCTGACGACGCAATACTCGCCGCGCCTACTCCAATCGTTCAAGTGGGATTCCCCCAACTCTTGCTTTTTTGACACCCCACTAGAGCTCTGGTTTCGTGCTTTCGCGCTTTGGTCTGCGCCTGAGAGAGTTGATTTTCTAAAATCTCTACCATCACACTCCGCACTCGCAAAATTCTTTTACATTTTCCAGAGGCGGCTATTGTGGATCGAATCGAGCAGCTCAGATTTTGCGAGCAATTACGACTTGAGCCTCTGCCAATCTCAGGCACGCCTGATGATTTTCGACCGATGGAAGCTGTACAAGTCCCCGAGACATGTATGGCAATGCCACTTCTTGGTTGCATCACGCCATACAGGTGGGTCTATTTCTCAGTGCTATGTTTATTTGCCTCACAAGTGTTCTCTCAAGGACTGCGGGACCAGCATCAGTGTTCAATTGGACTTCAAGCTCGAACACCTTTTGTCTGGGACATGTCCTTCTGGGCATCCGTCACTTGTCGCTCTTCATGGTATCCCGATCGTTCTTCCGTTAAATCACTTCGATTTACGCGTGGCTCGAGCCAAATTTGGACCTACAACATCGCTCACGGAGTATTTCGCCACTGCTATCCCACGGATCTTCATGGGGAGCAACATGATAAGCGGTTCAGCTCTTGTTCACTCGCTTCCAGCTCCGCGATGTAAACATATGGATTGCTTAGCCCAATTTCAACCACAAGACATCGAAACTAGATGGCCGAGGATTCTACACATTAATCCAGACACCGGAAGCCAACCTGCTCTTCCCATCACTCGCGCATTTACTGTAAGCGATGGTTCAGGTCGCTCTGTGGGATATCGGATGGTTGGGACAATGTCGTTCGACTCGGAGCGGCAGCACTACACAGCAAAGATCATGATCGATGACCAAAGTTTTTCATATGATGGCTTGTGTCACGGCGGGGCCCTGGTTCCTCTGGGGTCTCTCGATATGATGTGCTTGCCGGACCCCTGTGCCGTGATGTGGGTATATCATCGTACTTCGACCGCTGACACGGTAAGCATTTGTTTGGCCCGTGGTTCATGTTCATGTGTTGATTTAGTTGGCCCTATAATGGTGGTTTAACTCAACAATCCCCAACAGGGTCAACCATCCACATTCTGGACAAACTTTGAGTGCGAGATCGTCTCAGTTTCGCGTCTTACAGAGGATGTCCCGGACAGTATTTTTATTTTGGCTCTGATTGCTTTGATAATGGCTTCCATCACCTATGTGAGCAAGAAAGCTCAGGGATGATGAACAAAGTAGATGAGATGATGATAATCAGCACGATTGTGCTGTTCGCCGTATACAAAGTACTCGGTGAGGGATGCCGATGCTACAGCACGATCGCGCTGTTCCCCGGGTACATGGCACTCAGTGATGCTACAGCGCGATCACGCTGTTCCCCGGGTACCACTTTTGAACGAGGACAAAGCAAAATGGGCTTGTGGAGTCAGAACTGCCTGCCCAGATGCGAAAAATATTACACCAGTTGAGCCACCGGTGATAAAATTTTCAATGGCTCTTCCTGAGCACTCATTAAGGGTGTGAAAAACATTGTAAAGTGTGTAAACATCGGCTCTCGCTTCACGAGATATCCGCAAATGTGTCCGCCATCCGTGTCACGTCAGAAGGGGTTCTGTTTACTAGTCGGCCTGAGATTCTCGGCAGAAGACGACAAAAGACTGCCCTGTGAGCCCGTTTGGAGTGGGTTTTTTCACAGCTTTTAAAACGTATTTTACCTTGTAATTTACATGTAAAATTGAGCCCATGTAATTTACATTGACCAATTTTAGCCAGCACTAACTGGTGTACCGAAAATTGTCAAGATTTGATTTTTCTGCAGCTACATTTTCAACCGCGTGACCCCATTGCCCACACTGCCATTAAATTTTCAAAAGCATGACTGTATTGCCCTCACTGAAATCGATAGCTCTGATCATTCCGGTCATTTTGGTCCATTCAGATTCCCCCAGACGCGATATCGACCTTTCCAGAGGTCAAAATTGCCAAACATGTGACCGCATCCCGCATCCGAGTTGTTCAGCGGGAATTTTTCTAAAACTTTGCGGGGGCCTTGGTTCGATCCTCCTCGTTAAATTCAACACCTCAAAAGAATTGTGGAATATGTCTGACGGCCGGAATACTCCGAACGTTGTTTCAACCGATTTTTCCCGATGCGTCAGATTACGCGACATCGCATCCGAGTTTTTTCTGGGTGAATTTCTCTAAAACTTTGTGAGAGACTTGGTTCGATCCTCCTCGTTAAATTCAACACCTCAAAAGAATTGTGGAATCTGTCCGACGGCCGGAATACTCCGAACGTTGTTTTCAACCGATTTTTCCCGATGCGTCAGATTACGCGACGTCGCATCCAAGTTTTTCTGGGTTAATTTTTCTAAAACTTTGCGAGGGACTTGGTTTGATCCCCCGTACAGAAAGCTCAAAACACCTGGTGCTCAGCACCGCGACACAATCCGAGGCTTCTGCTGCCCCCAACGTCTAAATGTATTTTAAATCGCATCGTGTTGCTGATCCTCACATGAGGTATAAAAATTGTTCAAGGACTATGGACGCTCGCGATACAGACTACTTCGGTTCCTGATATACTGTAGTATTACGACCACTAGTTCACGGGGTGTCACCCGTCACCACAAAAGTTCACTGGATTGAAAGTTCACAGCTCGGCAATCAGCCAACAATTTCCATAAAAGGCAATCCGGCGAATGCTGGAGCGAAATTTTCCAATTTTCTAGGCCTATTTGGGCCAGGAAAACTCATTGTCACCGTCACCGACCTTGATTAGTTCAGTTCACAGGTCTCCGTCACCCGTCACCTGAACTAGTGGTCGTAATACTACAGTATTCTGAAACACGACAGAGCTCTGGAAAAGCAAAGAACACGTGTCGAACACGTGCACGTTATCTGTTCGTGTTTGGCACAGCCACGTGTCATCACTCCTGCCTTCCTCCCCTATCGTCGCGTCCACCGAGTTCCGTCCCAACCGTTTACCGTCCTCAAACGAACCTCAAAGGTCGATACACTGTCACTCTATCATATTCTCGTGTTTCGAAGCACCCTTTGCAGAAGCCCATGCTGCAATGCCGAAATAAGTGAGTATCCTTCTCACTGCAAGAAAGTGGAAGGTCCATCGAGGGCGAATCAATTCAGAAAAATCCCGCCATTCTAATGCACTTGGGCCAGACCAGATTGAAGCAAAACTGCTTGCACAGTGCCCAGAAGTCCGATTTGAGCGATTCAATTGATGTGCCAGCATCACAGCCACCACTTCAGCTGGGAACACTGTTTGTGCCAGCAGAGGTTGGGAGAGGAATCCAAAGATGTATTTAGAGTAAATGAGAAACACCAGTTTTGAGAAGTATCCCGGAATACTACAGGCATGATATGTCCTCGACCTCAAGATATATATATGCAAGGGGAAATTAATCGTTAGCATGAGTAGCGATAAATGTCCGCAGAGGGATGCGCGGCTTGGAAGATAGCCCTACTTCCTCCATTGGATTACACCTTACACCGAGTATGGCCCAAATTTTGGGCCCTCAAGTCACTAAATGCCTGGGATGGGCTTGTGTAGAACACCTTTGGATGAGATCTTTCGATTCCGATGTGATAAAGCAGACTGCCGGGAGGAGTTAGAGAAGATGGATAGATGAGTAAGGTCAGAGCGAAGGTGACGTGGGAGGCAAAAATTATGAGAATCAGGGTTTGCCAATGAAATTGACAATACCCGTGAAGGGTCGCCTTCATGTCTCTTGGTCCAGAACAGAGATTAATCAGCAGGGGCAAGCATCGCCGACTGGCTAGATCTGATCCCCCAGAACCCAAACAGAAGTCGCAACTTGCCAGCTTGCGACTTTTATCCCCAGACCCCAAACAGAGGTCGCAAGTTGTCGGGTTGCGATGACTTTTATCCCCCAGAACCCAAACAGAAGTCGCAACTGGCAGTTGCGACTTTTATCCCCCAAAACCCAAACAGAGGTCGCAACTGGCCAGGTTGCGACTTTTATCCCCCGGAACCCAAACAGAGGTCGCAACTGACGAGGTTGCGACTTTTATCCCCCAGAACCCAAACAGAAGTTGCAACTTGGCCGGGTGCAACGACCTTGATCCCCCAGAACCCAGAACCCAAACAGAGGTCGCAACTTGGCAGGTTGCGACGACCTTAATCCCCCAGAGCGCAATTACTGGTTTGCATTTTGAACCGTGTGACCCTATTGCCTTTGTCACAGTGACAATCGCAAGAAAATATTTGGGTGTTTTCTAAAAAATCGAGTCTGTGGAATCACCTTGTATGCAATAGTCTATATATTAGTCTGAAAGTACTCCAAAAGTGATGTCTGGAATAGCCAAGCACTTGAAGTGCCTCGAATGAATTCAGAGCCTGTTCGCGCCCGGACAGGCCACTGACGTCACGACATCGTACGAGTGTCTTCGTTCCGAAGGAGGGGGAACCCATAAGGACACTGGGCGCCTGGGCGCGAAATGGCACACACCAGATAAGCACCTGGACCCGGACCTTGAAGAAAATTGATGCAGCCCTAGACCAATGGGAAATGGGCCATCCGGCCATGGAAGGTCGCCGTCTAATACTTCTTACGGTGGTCGGAGGCATGACGCAGTACCTTGCTAAAGTCCAGGCTACGCCCCAAGACGTTGAAACTAAAATTGAACGACGATTCCGCGCCTTTCTCTGGGCCGACAAGAAAGTTCCAACAGTGAATGAAGAAACTGTGTACGCACCCGCGGAAATGGGGGGGGCGTGACCTGATTGACATTGTTGATTACGGACGTATTGTGATCATGGATAATTATATCCACATCGCGTCACCCCGATGCGGTACGTGTTATGTAAGCAGAAAAGTCCCGCCAAGGAAATCAGCACATCTGAGACCACCAAACTGTAGCTAAGAGGTGTATCTATGATTCGATGTAGGGATTTGAGCTGATACTTCCGTTCCATGAAGTTATAAGTTCATCTTTCCAAAAAAGGTAATCAAGTCCCAAAAGCTTCCAATCCAAGTGGATTGGGGCTAGATAGGGTGGATAGCTCGGATTAGACTCGTAACCAGTCTGCATACGGCGTTCTGACAAGGCGAGCTTGTTGCCGTAGGCAGACTGGTACTTGCAAATGATGTCCACAAATGTCAAACAATATTCATAAATGTGTCCACAAATGCGTCCACAAATGGACAGGCTCGGACTGCGCTCATCCCGAGCACACGGACCATGCCTCAGTAACGTCCATGAGGGCGATCTCAGAATCTGAACAAACAGAAAGCTTCATATTGGCCCCAACTATTGCAGGCCACCATCCACTGTGGATTCGCAGCGCTAATTGGACGCGCTATGTCCCGAGGCAATCAGCGTGAACTGGGTACAGGATTTACGGAAAATGTCCCCAAAAGGGGAGAAAGCGGTCCTCGCCTGTTGTACCGAACAGCTGTAAGCATCACCGACGCACTAAGATCCGGAATGGATATCCCAGCTCGGCCCCGCACGCGGCCGAGCATGGTGACTCAATCCCAGATCCCGAAGTCTGAAGGACCCGTACCGGACCCGGAATCGGGCCCGTATGTCTATATAACTGGGCCTTTTTTTTCGCCCTTTACAAACAATCCCTCCAGAGGCCAAAGAAAATGGTAATGACAAGGTGCGGCGCTCGCCCGAGGTTCAGTAACCTTTTTCTCTGGGAGGAGGAGACTCTTAACCTTTCCCTGGGAGGAGGAGACCCTTGAGGCGCCGGGGTCTCCTCCTCCCAGGGAAAGGTTACCGGCGCCTTCGGGGTCTCCTCCTCCCAGAGAAAGGATTTTTGAACCCCTACGAGCGCATTCCAGCTTCTACGCAGTTATTCCACGCTCCTTGACAATTTCCAGTGCTCCTCTCCTCATTCAAACCTCAGCACTAGGTACTTACCGGGTATGTGGTGATAATCGCTGTATTTATAGCTTTCTCATATCTTTTGCAGCATCATCGAGCCAACATCCCTACATCCATATGACGCTTCTGCTCGATTCCAAGTTTGCTGATTGTTGCACTTTGGTAGATGTAAGTACAACCTCCGCCATGGAACAATTCATTCACTTTTGCTGAAAGGTATTTAACGATGGCGAGCGCACTGGGAGCCGGAGCCCACATTCATGATGCAAACACGTAATTTGGCTTTGGTCTGCTTCAGTATTCTCAAAATAATTTCTCTAGGGTCGTCGATGACATCAAGTGGTTGTTGGCTCCGGAGAGTTAATCAGTTCCGATCACATGCATTCACAGGTAAGTCTTTGTAATATCAAGATAATTGGATTGATGCAGCATCACATAGCAGGTCCGGACCTACCATAGTACCACGCGGCGCCTGATCTGAGATAAGTTCAACCCCAGGAACTCCAACCGTATCCTGGTAAGCATCGTCAGTCTATTGGACGGATTCTAACGTTTAGTATCTGTATATAGATGGACTTTGGCACCCCTCCCGCTTATGTTGTTGTCTGGTTGGGGTGTCCAGCTTGCAACGGTCATCCATCTATTTGGGCACCGGGGGATTGGGGTCACAGCCCTAACAAGCTTCAGCCTCTGTTTGGGTTCCGGGGGATCGAGGTCATAACCTGCTGTGTCAGCACTTACGGTCGCAATCTGGCAAATTGCGGCCGTTTACTTTGGCTCTGGGGGTCAAGGTTGTTGCCTGCCAAGCTTCGACCTGTTTGAGATTCGGAGGATCGAGGGTGCAACCTGGCGACTTGTGACCTCAATTTCCGCACTCTACCTCGGGCTGGGGATCAGATTAAGATGTGACCTGGCCAGTCACAATCTTTTTCTGGCCAGTTGGCAACGCTTTGGCCTGATAGGAAGCAGCACAGCCTGGCCAGTTGTCTGTTATCCGTCAGGCCATGATTGGGGAAACAATCTGCCAATTTGTTTTTTCAGTCGTTGTCGGTTGGTTGTGGGCTGTGTTGCCCACCTGATGAGTTCAAAAGAACGAAACCAACCATTGGCGGCCCGTGGGAAAGGTGTATTATATTTTTTTCCCCTCGGATTCGTCTGGGAGTTTGGTGGTGTTGAGATCATCATTGTTGGACTGTGACATTGTCCCATAGTTGGTAATTACTGGAAGCGATAGAGCGGCGGAGCTTGTAGACGG
This sequence comes from Mycena olivaceomarginata, assembly GCA_029378375.1. Taxonomy (NCBI): domain Eukaryota; kingdom Fungi; phylum Basidiomycota; class Agaricomycetes; order Agaricales; family Mycenaceae; genus Mycena; species Mycena olivaceomarginata. Next base: position 72,479 of record JARKIC010001941.1, read on the forward strand.
GAGGCACCACAGGTGGCAGCCCAACGGTTCACCAACACTCTCTCCATTGAACTCCGACGATGACACGAACTCCGTGCGCGCTGATTCCCCTGCCTCGAGCTTGTTGCGTGCCGACTCGCCTGCCCCGAGCTCCTCCAGTAGCGAAGACTATACACAAGAGAGGTAGTCATGAAGTGCCGACGGGAACTGTATTCACAGAAAAACCGGATCCCGAAAGATATTTCTGGAAGTATTGGGTGTGTAGGCCGCGGGGTAAAGAATGTCATTTTGTGCTCTTGGCGAAAATGTCGCCTAAATTAGCATGTGACTTGGGCATCAATTCACAGCCACCAGTTACCCTTTTTGGACGCTCATCAGTGCCGAAGCACTCCTGGGAAAGTACGCAAATCCGCGCGAAGTGAGAAACGAGAAAGCGGCTAAAACACCTTGCTGCTCGGACACTGGAACAAGCCAAAGGAAAATTTGAAATTAACCGTTCTTTAACGATATCCTACGAAACCTGTGCAACATCCCCATATATTCTCGCTGCTTCTCTCTTTCTCTCGTCTTCTGCCACAACTATCCCCGTTTGTCGACCGCAATATTAACCGTTCTTTCGTTTGGCAGTGCAATTACCCAATTTATCTGTCTCCTTTGGGCTTTCCTCTGGGTTCGTCTTCAAGGGCCCTTATCCTTCCCCATTTGTGGACCGGACCATTTCCAGGGGTTTTCAATTGATGTTCCTCAGCAGACCACCCTTCTTCGTAGTTAACAATTTCCTGGCTTTCTCCTTTTGTGTTTCCTCAGCTGTGGCTCTTGGAGTAACCAAAGGCTTTCATTTATGGGCGACCACCTGACCTATGCGCAGCCTCTTCTTGACAGGACGCAGTTGCTGCTGCCTACGGCGCAGCTTGATTCGATTCTTATCAAGCCGGTGGGCCACGTAGTCCTGCCGGTTGTGGACATATAAAGAACGAGCTTACTTCTGTTCTAGGTCCCTTCTGGTGCCACGGCAATTTTATGGCTTCCTTAACCAAGCATTTCATCGGCCCGGGCTCCATTGATCAACCCAGAAATCAGTGCAGCTCTCTCGTTGCGGTCCAATCGTACTGGATATCAATCCCGTTTTGTACTTCAAACCATCTGTCTGATGCCTTTCCGTCACATCTTTGCTCCCTGTTTTCGTGGTTGTTTCGCCTTCTGGAACTCTTCGGACTGATGGAAAGGTTTGCTCGCCATCTCTGCCGCCTTCCAGTGAGTGTTTTTTGCCATCAATCATTACTCTCCTTTTTTCGAGGTTCAAACAATTCAAATCCAGCTTTCTGGCACCAACAGGCAAGCGGGCTTTGCAGCATTCGCATTTGTGGTTTGTTCCGAATCTTCTTATTCTCTTCAATAAATAGTTCTGTCTATTTCAACATGAATATCTCGTACTATGAACCTTTAAATGTTTGTATGGGTATCCTTCTTTGCACGTTGAATATTTCTGGAGATCTTGAAAACCGGAGTGAAGTGGTGGAGAATCCTTTTTTTTGCATAATCTCATCTCCGACACCTTGCGTTGGTCTCGCTAATTGGGCAATCTATCATCTACTTCTCTTCCTGTTGTACACTCTGGCCTGTGTCATCATTCTTACTTACAGCATTGCACGTACTCACGACTTCAATAATATATATTTTATTATCATCCGAGGTGCCGGAGCGAAGCGGCGGCATGTCTTGTGGTATTTAGATTTGACTGGAGATTGCTTCGACTAGAAAATGTTTATAACTAGACTGTAATCAATTTCCGCGAAATAAAAGGCTGGCAAAGAATTTGAGTAGCATTCTGAACCAGTTCCAAACTCTGTTTGTGCCCCCGCCACTTGCTGGCCAATATCTTATGGTGCTTGTTTAGGCGCTAATCTGCTCGAGTTGATAGTCGCCGGTTCAAGACCATTCATTTGGGCCAGGGGAACCAGCCACCAAAGGTGCCGACTAGAGAGCAATATTAAATGTTTTATTTGTGCCCCGCCGCTCGCTGGCCATTCGCCATCATTTTGAAAGGCGTGATGATATTGCATTGCTTTACATTTTAAAACACGTGACCTTATTGCATTCCTTTACATTTTCGAACACATTCCAGCGCAGTCCCAGAGCCATTTTCTGAGGCAAATGCATCGGCAATGGATAGCCTTGGTCATTCCGGTCATTTTTAGCCATTCAGATCCGACTTCAGAGAGATGTATTGGGGGCAACAAAATTTCGGTACCGCGCAACTGCCAAAAACATTGAATATTGATGAGATGGAGAAAAATGTAAAGGTGCGCTTGAATGATGTTCCTCACGTTCAAATTATTCGATAAGCTCTATTATTTTTATCTGAATAGATATGCCAATTGTGCTGCACAATTTATCTCGGCGTACACTCATTAACCGGCGCAGACTTGGCTTGGGTTAACAAAAAATACCATGGCCATCGGGTGCTTCCTCCTAACAGGTTCAGTCTTCTAAAACTCTGCACATCGGCAGTATTATTTATGAATTGAAGGTTTTTGGCTGGATCTGCTTGGATCTGAGCACATAGGATTGCTCAAACGTGTAAGATATATTTTACCACCATTTGGCAAGAGGCAAAGCGAGCAATCCATTTTTTACTTCGCCGAACGGGCTGGAGGTATCGAACGATCACAACTGTGTGACATTTGTCACGGTTGAACCTGTTCGCTTCGTTCGAGGCGCGTTCGGAGTGTTCGAGACTTTGTGGGCAACAAAGCAATTCAAGTGGTATGTTAAAGTCTACCTGGCCTGAAAATTGTTGAAGGAATAAGCCTGAACTTGAACATTCTAGCATTTTATATTCTATTTTTACTTACTACTCCTCGATACACGTAGAATATTCCAGTAGCTACATTGTATGTATATAAGCCAGCAATGCAGCTGCTCATAGGGCATCTGTTTGCCCTAACGCGAGCTTCCCAACCCAACAGCGCGATTGCAAACCTTCTCATCCATTTTATTCCGTCATCACGTAATTCCAACAAAAATGAAGAGATTGCAGGTTTACTCAGCAGTAGATACTGATTCGCCTCAGCCGCGTCAAAAACCTAAGGCTTTTTCAATTGTGGGTGAATTGCCAATTCAATTCTGGGTGAATTGCCTTGGTTCTACAGTGAAAGTCCTAGGTAAATTTTCATAAAAGTACTGGGTCGGACTTTTTAGATTGGATCTTGTTGCTGAGAGATTAGTTCAACCTTCCCTGAATTCTATCATATTTGATGCATCTGCCAAAAAATCGAAAATCCGCCACAGTACTTCTAGTCTAATGCCAAATTCATGAGGATATACAAAACCCTACACAGCGACACACCTGTCAAAAATCAGTAAATCCGACACACCCAGGAAAACCTGCACGCAGATCAGGAAATCCGACACATTCCGCCGCAAGCGACACGGTCTTCAGGAAATCCGACACGGTTTTCAGGAGATCCGACACGATTCCAGGAAACCCGACACACCGCTCGGCTATCATGGCTTGGCAGTGGATGCCGTTACTACTGATCTAGACTGATCTGCTAGTCTGCTTCCTTCCCCCACGTTCCCGCCGCCGCGACACCACGTAATGGCGGAACTCGAAGTGCTTCTGATGCGCCTCCCGGACATGGTTCTAGAGCAGTTTCGGGATGAGGCATGTCTCTCAATCTCCCATTTGATACAGGCTGATGTTCTGTAGTCGTTCCCCACGAACTTCAGGACCAAGCACCCGCATTCTTGCGCTCAAAACACGCACAGAAGTTGAGACTTCCAGCGACTGGGTCTTTTCACTCGATATTAAACAAGTTACCGGTATGTGCTACCCAATGTATGCTTCAATGCAGTCTAAACGCTCCTAGCGTGGTGGAACCACAAACTGAATCACAAGTGGCTTCTCCCTGGACTGCTCGAATGCCTCTCCGGTTTTTTTTACGAGGACTGGCTCACAACACCATTCACGTCGAACGGCAACGAAACTCAGCATCACTGGACAAACTCTCAGACTGGAATCGGTCTCAACGCAAGAGAATGCATTCTGAGGTTCGAGTCGACCCTTCAATTTACTTACTAATATTCTGTAGGGCAGCGAAGGCTGACCATGCCGTGGGTGAACAGTTTGAAGCATCTCTTGCCAGTGGCGTCATGGCCAGTAATCGTAACGAACTAAGCCATCGAACTGCACGCAACGCCAAGCGCCACACCAGTGCTATCGAGAAAGCTAAGAACGCGTCTGCGGGGAACAACAAGATCAAAGAGCTCAAGGCCGAGCTTGCCATACTTATGGCGGAGGCGAAGGTGAGCTCATTTTTCCATGTTTTAATCAATCTGAGCAGAATACAGACTAGCTCATCGGGTGTTGTTCGTGTAAACCAGAAGAGCAAGTCAAAATCACTCGGTACCCGTCCCTGTCTCTGTTTCCGATTGCATATTCACCTTTATTCGTGACAGCTAAAGCCACCACGAGCCGGCCCAAGCAGTCAAAAACAACGACTACGGACGAGATGGAGCTGGATGGCGTTGAAATGGTTTCGCTGGAAGGTATGTGGCGCTTGCTGATACTTTCTTGTCCCGTTGATTTTGTCAAAAGTACGGATTGAACCTGGGATCCAACCTGATACGCTTGAGCCGGAAAACGACGTAGATTCAGACAAGGTACCTCCATCTGAACCGAACCTTGACGTCGACGGCGAGGGGGATGGTGAGATAATATACATGGGTGACTTGGATGTTATTGGCCCTCAAGTTGTCGCTGGTGGGGTTTCTGTTAACTCAGGCGCAACAAAACTCTAAAATCGGACTCAGTTCCCACATTCACACCGTCTCCGGTCGCTCCTCCCCAGTCCGAGCCGGAGCTACAGCTTTCTACCCGACGATCTTCACGAAAGCGGGGGGCATCTAAAACGCATGAGGATGCTCCCGTGCGGAAATCCACGAAGGTAGAGGCTGCTGTTGCACCTGAGCCATCAAGCTCCGGAAAGAGACGGTCAGTAGCACACTCCTACCACCTTCCGATCTAACAACACCCCTTAGAACGACGCGCAAGCCCAAGGCGTGGAGTGTCAGGCACACAGATGACCGAATTTACACACAACGTCTTGATTTTAAAATATGATGGAGACACCTCAAAAACCACGACTAACATTGTGTGGCAGGAACTTCTATTGTAACGAACTCCGCAATGCGAATTCATTGTTCATGTTTATACTCTGACGAGTTCAACGCGCAGCCCTACACATTTAGTGAGTAATTAGATGTCTTTTCTCTCAATTACATAGTCCCAGACTGTGTGGTTGAAACCTCAGTTTAAAGGGCAACCGGTTGATTGAGAACCCGTTAAATCACTGCTGGTTGATCTTTGCTCCAATTGCGTGCTTCGCGATCATTCCGCGATCTGTGCGCCGCAGCACGGAATTTTTTTTTAGTTCGGAGGGAAAGGTATAGGCATGTCATTCCACTGATTCTTTTTATTTTTGAGATTCAAAGCTTGTGTAAGTATGCTAGGTGTTTCTGTGTATTAAAAATCCTCTTTACGAATTGAACGAAATACGTGGTAACCATCCCGTGCGAGAACCTTGTGAATGGTTGAAATTGAGAATCGAAGGCCGGAGACACATGACAGCAGTGTACCTTCTTCCTCGCGCTCTGGTGATCGTTCGCAGAGCTCTGTATTGCGTCCATCAACAAATCGTTTCTATGATCCATCGAGCTGCGATGGATGATTGGAGGGTGGGGGAGTCGGGGTGGTGGTTCGGACTGTCGTCGCTCAATGCGTCATCGCCAGAAACATCGGATTAGAAGAAAATACACAGACACAAATGAAATGATCTCGATACATCCGACCGAGATCGCAGATCCCTTGGTTTGACCCAGGTAGGACCTTCGTCGTGACTCTGGCGAGAGGAGCGTCGCGCAGGCAATACCGCATACGCCACAGGGCGTGAAAGAGGAACCCGACTATACGGGCGGCGACAATGTCGTCCTTGATAGCTTTGGTCTCGGCCATCGCGGCATTCGATTCGCCTAGAACTTGGCGATAGCGTTCGACTGCAGTCTGCTGCACACCTGCGTCGTGTCACAGCAGTCAGCCGCTTGCGTACATTCGCCATTCGAGGTCGTGCAACATGCCTGCAACCCCCCTCCAGATATTCGGCCATTGACAGTGCCCCTGCACATCGCCCCTTGGCAGCAGTCCGGATCCTGTTCACAAAGTCCCAGTTCATGGCGTCACAGACGAGCCGATAGCGAAGAGCCCAAGAATAAGGAGGAGAAGGTTCAGTTTCAACATCATGACGATAGGATGCGGAATTTCCGACACCCATGCCCACCCTCTGTATACTCTTTGCGGTGTGGCACGACGCGAGATACGGGACGGTATCGCGGGCCACCCCGCTTGCTTCGCACCACTGGAGAGGAGAGTGCGGGGAGCGAAAAAGTGGGCGATTGAACGGAAAGCGCCGAGGACCCTCGCCAAAGTCGCAATGAAGAAAGTCGCTTCAAATCAAGGTCGCAAAGAAACATATCCCTTGCCATCAAGGTTCTGCAGGATGCGGTGTCGTGACATTCCCGTTTCTTCCTCACCTTTTGCCCTCCGTTCTCACCTCTATTTTATTTAATTGTATAGCATTGAGCCATCCACAAACGGCGCAAATACACTGACTGGGCCCCTCCTCGAGGGGTTGAATTTCACTAAACGCACGTTCCCATCTTCAAACTGGGAGTAGAATCATCATGACATATTGTTCTCCATGATACAGTGAGTCGTAGCCCAAAAACAAGTGTTTGAAACCCTCTTACCTAGACATGTTGCAACGGCCTGGAACAGAATTCTGAAGAGTCAGAAAGTCTTAGAATTACGCTGTACGTGGCTAGCACTTGTTTCCTTTGTTTCCTTTCAACGTCCGACAAGACAAGCGGACTCGCAAGTACAAGCGGCGACCAGAATCCCAAAAGTACGCAGGCCTCTCACTTCCTACTTCCATCTACATCTTGCTTACCTGCCTTTCGCCATACAGTCCTTTGTGTTTTCCACTTGGATTCAATCCCCCCCTTGCCCCTTGTATCATCGTGCGCAGATCCCGCGAAGGCCCCAGGAATCCACTGGCTGAATTCCAGCCTTGTGTTAACCCTATAGAACCTTCGGCAGTCGTCGATAGTCGCGGATAGACCTGCCACGTCACCAGCATGGCGAATGACTCCCCTAAAGCTGTGCCATCCGCCCTGCCTCCGGAAAGCTACCCCCCGTTCCCCACAGATCCGGCAAATCTGGATGCCAATGGTGCTCCTCCTCCTCCCGGAATACCCTATATGTTTCCGTACCCGCCACCCTCCGGGATGTTGTGGGCCTTCCCACCCGCGCCGCAATCGCAATCTCCCAGCGCGCCTTCGTCTGCCTCGCGCCCGAAGCGCAGACAGGTGAAGATGGCCGTGAGTACATGCAATTTTATTTAGTGCCAAACACCGCTGACTGCGTATAACGGACCAGTGCACGAACTGCGCGCAGGCGTGCAAGCGCTGCGATGACCAGCGCCCGTGCCTGCGGTGCCAGAAGTATGGCATGACGGACAGGTGCGTCGACGGGCAGCGCAAGGAACGCAGGAAGGGCGTCAAGCGTGGGCCGTACAAGCGCAGGGCCAGGGACGGCGACCAGCCTGCCCGCCTCGGAGTCCTTCGCCGCAGAAGTGGGCGCCGGCCCCCCTGCGGCGGAGTGGACCGCCTCGCATGGACCGCCGCCTGCGCCTGCTGCCGCCCCCCCCTTCTGCACCCGCGCCACCCGCGCCGCCCGCTCTGCTGCGGTCCCGCAGCCATTCCCCGCCCCGCCTAAGGGCTACCCGCACCCGTTCTACCCGCCCATGGGCTTCTTCCTCGGGCCGCCGCCGCCGGGCGCGGAGGATGGCGCGGCGCCGATGCCATACTTCTACCCGTACCCGCCGTTTGGGATGTACCCCCCGTTGGTACAGGCTACGGTACAGCCTGCCGCGGACACGAAAAAGGCTGAGGAAGAGAAGAAGTGGAAGCGGGGGAGCGGAAGACGAATGGGGTGAATGCCGTCGGACGAACGAGGTGAATGGGAATGGCGCGAGCGCAGACGCGGGAGAGGGCGGCCGCGAACAAAGTTCGGCGGCGGAGAGGATCGATGCTCAGCGTGCTCTAGATGCCCAGTTTTGGTACTTTGCGGATGAAAAAGAGGATGATCTGTGTGGTGATATGAGCCTAACACCTGAAGAGTCTTGGAATCAGCTTCGGAGGGCGCAGGATCGGAATATTGGGTTGAGTTGCTCGACACCTGCCGCGCGAAAGGAGCGGCGCGATCTCGATGTTGTGCGAGATCGCGGTGTCTCACAGCATGAGGTAAACCCGGGACCATCGCGACGCAGAGAGCTCGACGCTCCTCGTCAACCTGTCGCACCCGTTCCATTTTCGTTAGCTCCGGGGGTCTGAATACGACCCTCTTCTCGTCTCGTGATTAAAAAGTCCCTTACCGAAAACGTACCGGTAACGAGTCTACTGATAATCCGGGCTCCTACCAGGGGCAATACAATCACTGTTTGGCAGTGTAAACACTTTGTGGCCAATATCGCGTCCGAGGGGAATCTGAATAGACCAAAATGACCGCAATTATCAGGGCTATCAGGTCAGAAGATGACTTTGCGACTCGCTGGAATTGAACTTGTTTGGAAATCCATGACGTGCAGTGAGGGCAATACAGTCCACACGTTTGAAAATGTAATGGATGCAGTGTGGGCAAGAGAGTCATGCGGTTAGAAATGCAATGGATTGCATCGCGGGGCAATGGGGTCATGCGTTGAAAATGTAATGGATTGCATTGCGGGCAATGCAGTCACATGTTTTGGCAATATAAAGCACTTTTTTGGTCTCTGGAAAGGTCAATATCGCGTCCGAGGGGAATCTGAATAGACTAAATGAGCGGAATGATCAGGGCTATCCATTGCTGGTACAATGGCATGCAGTGAGGGCAATACAGTCACATGTTTGAAAATGTAATGGATTGCGATGGTCGGCAACCGTGCCAGAAATCAGTGATGGAAAGAGTGGTATTGCCGCATTTGGAAGTCAGCCCCTGTCAACCGCCCCGTACGCTAGCAAACATGTTTTACGAGTACCCAGTGTCTGCAATGGCATTTGTGGTGGGAACACGCGAGAACGACGCGTCTGCGGGTCGTGAAGACGCTTCGGGAGGTGAGCACACGTGACCGGCCCGCGCACTCCGTTGTCGAAATCACCGCCAAATCAGTGTACCTGCTCCCTCATTTTTTAGTGGACCAAAGACAATCATGTAAAATATTGTTTCGATGTGAACAATCGTCCTAAATACTGTCTAGTCATACTTCGATATTACTGTAACTTCGATACACTAACTGGGCAAAATAGTTGTCTCGGAGTATTTTCAGCATTGGAGGCCGATTTTCGGGAGATACAGGGACTTTAAGACATACCTTCTGCAGAGTGAAATGTTCGAGATGGCTTCATAAGTATTTTCAGAATTTGATCGCATCATTCTGGTTCGATATGCCATCAATTGTGTTGGAACAGCAAAAACCCAATTTTTGCAACTTGATCTGTGGTTTCTTTCAGACCAATCTGAATTGACAGAATTGTAGTCCAGGATATGAGGACCCATTATGCAAAAAGAACCATGTAAAATATACAGGTAATCGGACACTACAGAGCCTACAAAAATGGCCAAAAACAGCCATTTTTGAGGTTTTCTGCCATTTGGGGCATTTAGTTAGGCATTTTGCGAGCTCTATACCGACCACAGCACTAAACCGAAGAGGCGCGACTTGGTCAAAAATAAAGGTCCGAACTAGAGGAAACGTTGGGTATGGCTGGATAGCGCCGTTGAAACGCGTCAGAAAGCACCTTGACTTGAGCGAATTGCCAAGAAATGAGCAAGATATGGGCTCAAGAAGAGGACGCATCTCGGTGCTTCTTCTTCATCAAAATTGATCGAGGTGTCATTACATATGCAAATAGCTGTAAGCGCGGGGGTCCGATCAGAGTAAAAGCTTGTTACATAATCTGCACCGCCACATCACCTTGAAAGCGTGACGGGGGTAATGCCAGGCACTTTTTCTACGCGTTTTATCGGCAAGATATGTTTAAAAACTGCTCTACAGGTCCTCAAATTTGTTTGAGCTTTTTGGATGACATTTGAGGTTGGTGGTTCAAAGTCACATGGGCTGACCGAGAATTTTTCCAGTGGATTCTGGTGCATTAAAGATAATTCCAAGTTGACAGCACAGTCAGTCCTCTCACCATATTCCAACTCAAAATCACCCTAAAACATGCTGTATACGGTAGATAACTGAGATACAACATATGTGGCGGTGTAGATTATGTAACAAGGTTTTACCCTGATCGGACCCCCGCGCTTAATAACAGACTTCAACACATTGAGGTACAAGATCATATGTTGAAGTGTCTGTCTGCGAGAGACTATGGAACTAGGGGGTAAAACTCAGGTGACCACTCATTTCATTCAAATCTCGCTCCCCCTAACTACGGCTGGAATACGGTCTGTGCACCGGGCACGCGACTCGCGAGTCTGCTCATTTTCAGAGGATAATTGAGGCCAGTTAAATTTCCAGGTGCCGCAACGCAGGTAGTGGAGGACGGGCAATTACATCTATACACGGGCTGATAGTACAGAGATAGGCTCAAAGGCTCCAACTACACATCGTCTTCATCTGTCCCAGAGTCAATCTGGGCCGTGAGTTCCTTTCTCTCCACAGCTCTTCCCTTCCTGGCATGCGATTTTTTTCTGCCTATTCTAATCCGTTTCGGAGTCCTCCTCCACCAGCTCATCCTCGGTTCCATCCGTTCCCAACATGACAACATCCTCCATGGATGAGCCCGGATCAGCGTCTGCATTGGCTGCTTCATCCTGAGTGTTATCTGTGGCAGACTTCTTCCTCATCACATTTCCCAACACAATGTTACTTTCCTTGTTTTCTTTTCTCGGTTTGTGTGCCCATCAACATCCTCGATAACTCCAGACTCTGCCGGCAACGTCTTCCTCATTACATTTCCCCTTTTCACCCCGGCGACCTTTTCTTTCGGTTTCTTCGACTTCGAGTCGGCCTTAGATTGTTTCACCTGTGACATCAAGGTTAATTAGCTCGTTTTTCCTGCGCCCTTGGTTTGTGTCCACACATCTTTGCCCAAGAAATTTGGTCCCATTGTGCATGCCCTTTGAGCTAATTCGTCCGATGTACCATTGGCGTTTAATTTGCGTTGCTTGACAAAAGTTCGGAGCTCCCTGTAATTCATGACCTGCTCTGGATTAATACAGGAGGCCTTCTTTCAAAAGACGATCGACCTTGAACTCGGGGCCTTCAAGGCGTACAAACAGCCTAGACATTAGAACTAGGACTAGTGCACCTTCCTCGTGATTCGGTTCGTCTTAAGAAACTGTATAACGCTTGATATATCGTCTCAGACAACTGAGTGATAGACATGATCTGCCAGATCGTTCAAGCTTTAATCAGAAGCAAGCGGGGAGATACATACCTTCTCTTTTATCAAGTCGATGGTTTTTTTAATCAAGAATGGGCCTGCCAATCATTCCAATGCATTTTCCAGCCCATATATATATGTAACCTACCCCACGGACCCCGGGATCATCCGAGATTGTGTGCGTTGGAAACTTTCATTTGTGGCCCTGTCAGAAAGCTTAAATGAGATGCCGCCACCAAGCACCATGGTTTGGCTGCGCCAAACATTTTTTTCCTCTCAGTGGCCAACCTCTCGGAACTGGTGACAATCCCCACAACAGATGGTGTCAGTACCGGCCATTATGTCCAAACAAAGCTGCAGGAGCCCCGGGTTGGATGCTCCCCGATTCGGACGCATCGGCCGTTGCCTGCTTCATCTCTGCCCGTTTCCCAAATCTCGCCCAAATCCGCCACTTGGTCAACCCCAGATGAAGCGGGGGAGGGCAACTGCTTGATGCACCTTCCAAATAAAGTAACTTCACATACATAAATGCTTTGCGATTGTTCTTATGGCCTGATATGCTGTATTCAGAAGGTTTAGAGCCCTAAAAAACCAAATCCAACCAGAAAAGGGTGTGGCAACAAATGTGGATCCTGATATACTGTTTCCAAGTTGGTTGCCATGCTTGATGCACCATCTAAATAAACCAAGTCATCATAGTAAAAAAAAAACAAAAATCCATGTACTTACAACTCTTCCGAATGTATTTGCAAAGTACATCAGCCATTTGACAAAAATCTTGCGGTCTTTCGGGCCTTGTGACCTTGTGGCACAGCCACCACACAAGCTCACAAGGTCAAAGTGCAGAAAATCTGAGCAAAACCTTTCGAAAAATGTAGCAATAAAAGACAAGAGGGCTGTGAGAGTCGTGGGGAGTCCTCTAAAAAATTATGACAACCGTGTGATGCCCGCAAGCTTTTCAATTTCATAATTAAAGCCCCCAGCCAGAGTCGAACGAGTGATCTTGTGGAACCATCTCTGGCTTTGCGGTCTTGCGATCTTGCAGCACTTTGGCTGTGTCTTGCAGTCTTGTTGGGTCTTGTGAGGTCTTGTACAAGATCACAAGATTTTTGTCAAAAGTCTGATGTAGGGTATATAATTAATTGCATTCAAACATAAATATTCAAGCACGTCCAGACGCAAATGTTCCCATTCTATCACGCTTTGTTCTTGCTTGTCTGAACCCTTGATCAATATGTCAGCGGTGTCCCCGACTGCTGTCCTCCGAGTCGGCTACTCACGGAGGTTCCATTTGCTGCGTTCCTCCCGGATCATTCTTGCTTCGGTGTGCGCACAATTCACGGCCTGATTTTTCCCGTCATGGGTACAGGATTTTCCGACACTTAACGATCACTGGTATGTACGTGTGGGTTACATTTTTTCTTTTCAAGGTTTCACCACTCATTCTGTGGACAAGATTTATCCAAGGTTCACATTTCTGGCGCCGGTAATGCTGCATTTACAAGCATTGTACTGCGGTTTTTCATTCAATTCGACAGTCATGTGTCACGCACCCCCCTGTCAATCACGAATTTTTGTCGCGGTCATGCGTCACTCGAGCCTCTGTCAAACCTCCAAACCGTCACAAGCGGGGGAAATAACGGAAATTTGGGCTGATTGTGGCTGTGTACAGGGCCAAAAAAAAATTCTCCGGCCAATTGGCCACTAATTTTGGGTAGCGGCAGCTAGGTGACCCGCACCATAGAATACAGCTGCGCACTCGAAATTGTGGCCCGATAACCAATTGATTCAGCTTGGGGACAACAGCGTAATTTACGCGACCGGCTTTGGGACCAGCCGAAGGCGTATCAAGACGCCGAGAAGGGTGGTGAAGTGTAAGCCTGCCAGCTTAGCGGCAATATCTTGTGCTAGCACTTTACCGGTAGGCAGGCTGGTACTTCTCGGGAGGCGCAATTGGGCTGAGCGCGGAGTTTGAAATTTAAGTGTTTTTTCAGCGTACTCGCTGTCGGAGAAAGTGATGGCCGGTGGGCCGTTCATCCACTATTCTGACCACCTACGCACTCCAAACAACTTATGAAGCGAAAGTAAGGGTGAATAAAAGATATTTGGTTACGTTAGTAAAATGCCAAAAAAGGAAATTCTGAAAATATAGCACATTTTTGCTCAGAATTTGAAACCGACTTTTTGGGGAGGGTTTTTATGTAGAGATAAGATGGAGACAAGGAGAAACGACAACAGTATCTTTAAGCCCAGGCCGAGCACCAAGACAAGCGAATCTGGGGATGTCCACGTAACACCACCCAGCCATCTGTCTGACAAATCACTGTCTTGTCCCATGGTCTTCTTCTCTTCAAATGACTCAACTTGGACTCAGGCACCAAAATTAAGAAGCCAAGTCTCTCAAATTCACATTTAAAAAGATAGGTTCATGGTGCGTCAAGTTCTTCTCGAGTTTTCGTCCTTGCTCTGGACTTCTTCCTGTCTTAATAACCTCGGCGTCCTGCAATATCTATTTCATTCCTTCATCCATCCAACTCCTGGAGATTCTCCAGGACCTTTTTCCGTCCCTTGATTACTTGTTTCGCAGTTCTTTATTAAATTTCGCGACAGCATTGAAGGAGTCAAACAAAGTTTGGTTGGCAGATTCAGGGGCTACTTCTCATGTACGCAAAGACAGAGAATCATTCCTCAGCTTATTTTTTATGCAAGGGAAACAAACACCTGCGCTTGTTGTACCGCAAACAGCAGTAAATTTTCTGTTGCATGCAGGCAGATGAATCACCCAGCCAAGACTATGAATCAACCGGAAAATGAACACTCATTCAACTCCTGCACCG